>CAEFZX010005983.1:0-59362 GCA_903066825.1 Alfaro cultratus | reverse complement strand
GGGGGGGGAAGCGCTGATGCAGGGCAGCGCATAAACTCCGTGAAACAGCAGAAGTCCAGCAGAAGTACTAAATCCAGATCCGAATCCTTGGTCAGACGGGCCGAGGTCATGCACGATAGGGCTGAGAGCAGAATCCGTGGGACTGGGCGAGAGCGGTGTTATCAAACAGGCGTGGGTCGAGATCCAGAAAGACGATCAGCAACAGTCCGACAAGGGCAAGGCAAAAGGGGCAAATCCGATGAACAGTAGCGTGGTAGTAACGAAGAGGGCTAGGTAGAAGTGCTGGAAAACTACTTGCTGAAAGCGTTCGATAATCTGGCAGCGTGGTAGTGACTGAGAGGGACTTAAGAAGGGAAGCAATCAGGGAGCCACACAGGTGCGGGGAATAACAGGAATGAGGGGCGTGACCTGGATAAGCTCAACCAACAACACAGAGCACTATATGAACATCACACCACTAACATAATAGAATAAAGACAGTGAGCTTAAGAAAATCTGCAAAGGAGTACGTTGAAGAAAAAAGATGGTGTCATCTTCTGCTCCCCTAACAGAGACGTGTCTGCCTTTTTCTGCATTATTAATGACCAAGAACAACGGTCGTCCTCCATGTTCAGAGTTAAGTGATCTGGCTTCTCTGCCTCATTAGTCAGGTAGTGAAAAGGACAACATGGTGACAATTAAAGCTAAAGAGATGTAGCCATGGGGTACATAAGCTACTGTCTGCCCTCAGACACAAAGGCTCCATAAGCCACTGGGTCTTTGGCTCCACACTCATGTGGAACAGCAGGAGGGCCACCTGGGAGGACTTAACAGACCCCCGATCTGAATAGACCTCCTTCTGAAACCGTAAAATCGACAAGATGGGCTCTTAACTCACTGCGGCTGCTCTTTTGTCATTCAGATCAAATTATCATTGTGACAGCTGAGGTTTCAGTGGACCAAGCATTTCTACTCTGACATGCTGACAGCATGAATAGCTAAATCTGAACCAGATAAAGATGAAGCAGTGAACAAATCCATATTTTCTACTTAAAACCGGAGAAATAATAATAATAATAATAATAATAATAATAATAATAATAATGTTTTGGTTCGTACAAAATGTATTAGCATAATAAATAAAAGAAATACTTTGTATCCTGATCTGCAGCTGCAGTCCACTGTTGGTGTAATATCTACTAAAAATTTGACTGCATACTCCAGATGTCATCAACCTTAAGCTTTACAGCTAACCTTACTGATGTCGTAGCACCACACCACTGCTTGTTCTGATAAGCTTTGTGATAAAGTGTCCATGTTTATTCTTGCTTTTATTGCTAGGCCAAGTTTGTCCTTACTTCAAGGCTTAGGAAGGGTGGTGTTACTGTGGATTACTCAACACTCCTGTCCTGGTGGATAAAGTTTTATTAGTCAGTGTTTGTTTTTTCCATCGAAAGCTTTTTAAAAGAAAAGTCACAGAGTTCAAGCTTTGCACGCCAATGTTTCCACATTAACGACCAGCTTAGTGCCACTTTTATGTAGCGGCATGGCATTATAAGTTGATACAAATGAAATTGAAAATGACGTAATTAACATATGAGGTTCAGAGGCTTTATAAAGCTGAAGAAAGCGACCAATCTGTCAGCCTCAATGCGCCTTCATATCTTTTATGATTCTATGCTGACCTCACTGAAAATGAGTGAACAACTAAATGCTCAGGCAATTCAACAAATTAGAAAAGTAGAATACTTAGTTTTGTACAAAGATTTATGACTGCTAACATGGCTTATCTAATACAGAAGGACTATTTAGACCTTGCAAGTGTCTTTAAAAAAGACGACTGCACAGCATTCTCTTTTACATAATTAAAGACTGCGGCAAAAGCTCAGTGCTTTCAGTCAAGCAAAACCTCATCTGAAATGCAAATATTGAACCAGAATAATGATTTTAAATGCATATAGATACTAAACTATTAAAAAGAATGTTCATAATTAAACTTGAGCTTGAGGGAAGCAAATGTAAAACATGTTTGAATTTCATACTTTTTAACAATAAGGTTTCCAGATTTATGCAAATATTTTTGCTGCACCACTAAATCTATGAAGCATACAAGTTTATTTTGAATTCCCAACTGTTTTACAGAAGCTATTTTTTAAATATGGAATCTGTTTTTTTCTTCAATACACATCCTGGCCTGTAACCTACCTAGACTCAATGCTTTTCAAGACTGAATAAAAATTTCATATGAAATCAAACAGGTTTATTCTGAAAACATACCAATATATCATTAATATGCTATTAATGAAAGACAAGTCCATAAGTTGCTACTTTTAGAGCTTTGCCCACACAGGCCAGTGTAAGAAATTTGGTGTTCCTTTTGCATGGAACACCATCAATCTCCACATGAGGTTAACTAAATAATTGAGTGTGTGGCATAGGCAAAACTTAAAAGTGTGGCACACTCCCAGTCTTTGGCTATGGAGAATTGTGTTTGTGACATTTGTGTGTGGGAAGAGACTGTGTAGAAGAAGGGGAACAAAGTGCAGCGAGGCGGAGCTAAGTTTGTACACAGCATATCCAAATCTGACTCACATCAAGCAGGCGCAGCAGCTCTAGACAGCATTGTTTTTGGAAATTACGACCACGGCCGCTACTCCCCCTCTCTCGCTCCCCCAGCATGCCAGCCTGGCTTATGTGGCCAACAATAAAAGCCACAGTGATCACAGTGTGTCTATGTGTGACCATGAATTCACTGTCCTGAGGTTGTTTATAGAGAGCAGTGGAGAGGCATACATCCAGGCACATCCCTCAATCTCCCAGAGTCTTAAATTATGAAGCTCTGTTCTCACACACACTCATTAGGGTCTGCTGGTGTGAGTCCTTGAGAGAGACGCCGCTGTCTGGCATGCAGCCAGATGTTTTATTTCACACATTCAGAACATTTTTCACACTTTTTCACTTGTGTCAGACTCAACAGAGTCCTAAAAGATGCTAAAGCAGGACGCCTGCTTGCAGAAAGCAGCAGCAGAATGTAGTCAGTGGTGCTAAAGCATACACCTGTTCCTCTCTATCAGAGCAAGTAAAAGCAGAAAACATTTCATTCACGCAAACACGCCAAAAGGAAACCTTAACTACTTTTGGCGCATTATTCTGAACACGCGTCCGTGTTGTAAGTTGTAAAAAATTTAGCACTGACTTGTGAATGTTTGTGATAGAGCTTGTTTGGAGAAACTCGGGGGACAAAGCTGCTCCAGTTGTGTCTCCAAACTCTGGGTAATCTGTGACTACCCTGCTGAAGCCCGTCCAGCCCCTCCCTCTGTGGAACAACACTTCACCACTTTAAATGTGTCAGCATTGATTCAGCATCCACTCAACAGAGCAGCCCTGAAAGGCTTGACTTCAGAGTTCATAAAATGTTCCACTTATCCTTTTATGTGAAAAAGTTTTCCAAATATACTTAATTGGAGGAGTAAAGGGCAGTTAGTCGATCAAGATTTATCAGTAAAAAACCATGCTTTTTTAAAAGTGCAGTGGATTTTTGTGTGGCATATTTATATTCTTCTAAGCCTGGCTTTTACATTTTTAATGATTCTCCGAGACATGAAATAATCATAACTAAATAATTATGATGCACCGGTTAAGCTTGGTTATTAATTATTAAAAGCGTAACACAGAAAAGACTAATGCAGCTCATCTGCTGCCTCTGCAGTGAACGGGTACTATTTGACTAAATTCATCGGACACAGCTGAAAGTTTATTTAAACAGAACCATGACTATTCACATTTTACAGCAATGTTCTGTCTTCTGAACACTGCTGAGGAATCAGATTGAAAATAAAACAACAAAATTATCAAACAACAAAATAGTCATGTACAGGATATTTACTCCAGCACATTAAGTTCACTGTAGGACATAAACATCAACTTCTAGCGGCTCTAAAAGATAGCTAAAAATGTTAGAAAAAGTAAACATACTCAAATGAATAAAGCAAATATTTGTGGCTGACATTATTATGTTTCCCAAATTTAGCTTTATACTTTACAGTCTCAGTTGTTGTGAGTTAGTTTAGACTACTGGTGTGCAAAGCAGGAGGTGGGATCATGAAACTCCAACTCTAGGTCAATCATTCATTCAGAAGAAACTATTTTAAATTCTTAAAAATAGTCCTAAAATTATTGATATTAGCATTTACAACATTTCTTACGAATTAATAAATAAATGTCTATTTGATATTTTCACATCTTTCTGCTCTCTTTTTCTTCCCATAGAAAGTACTCCTGGCCAAATGCTTCTGTATCTTCCCATTCCTGTCTTAGACCTCAACAAGTTTGCTGCTCCAATTGGGTCTGGTTCTGATGGAGGATGGAGGTTTCTATTTTTTTTTTTTTTTTAAAAAAAGGATAAAAGGAAGTTGTTCTTCTCCACTGTCACCACAGGCTTGCACCGGACGAAGGATTGTTCAAAAGTCACAATGACGATTGTGGATGTTTGTGTCATCAATAGACTGTTTTTAATGGGTTTATCAGCAATGTTTGCACAGTTCATCCAAGTTAAGGCTTTATATCTATGCTCAGGTTATTTTGAGGGACAGAACTTGAGAAGTTTGGGAAACATCGGTTTAGACACCAACACTGCATAAAGTCTCAACATAGATCATCATTTAGGTTAAAATCAGCCTTTTTTATGCAGGAAATGGTGCATTAACATATGGTAATTGCCTTCTATAAGCTTTAGAGTTATTCTTGGTTATTTGCATTGCAGTAAATCAATAAATCTTCAAAGATAATAGAAGATACAGTTAGTAAAAAATATACAAAGTAAGACTTCAAAATAAAAACCAATCTACACTTATGTTTCTTTTTATTGTCCCAAACTTTATCTTCCTAAAACAACCCTAACCACTTCAAAAAATCTTCAATGGCAACAAAATTAAAACATCCAGAAACTCCTTCAGAAAGACCCTAAACCAAGCTCTTCTCCTCTTTCTCGCTGCCATTTACGCTTAGCCGTTAGCCTCCACTGAACCAGCCAGCTGTCTTCTCTCATTACCGATCAGCCGACCTGCTTTGCCTCAAACTGCACCCAAGTGCAGCCGAAAGAGAACCCTCCATTCTTCCCCTTCTCCCCTCTTTACTTCTGTCAAAATCCGAAAACACGTGGATAAATCAGTGAAGCTGCATCCACGGGCTCATCTTGTGTGGAAAAGGATGTCCAGCTCGGTGCCATCTTCCTCACGGATGAATGGACGCAGCATGCCACAGCTGAGATTGATGGGACGTGGCAGAGCAACAGAGGTGGCCGGTCAGGCTGTGAACAATTACAAAGATGTGAGAGCAGCGGCGAGAAGGGCTGCTCTCACAGCTGTCAGCCACTCACATGGAGGCTGTCAGGAGATGGAGATCTGTCAGATCATGTTTCATGATTTTCTTGACTACAATAAATTATGGATTGAGTCATAAGCCCATGAGGGAATGGAACTAATGCAATAATAGCAGCAGGACTTACGTCTAAAATATTTACAAGATAATACAATGTACCAGCCAAGTAACCATGGTAATTTTAGAGGAGCTCCAGAGATCAGATTGGCTATTAGTCAGGCACTCAACAACTCTGAATCGGGTTTTTATGAGGAAGAGGCAAGAAAGACAGCCAAGATATATCCCAGTTTTTTGCACATCACCTTGAGCGTTCAATCCCCATAATGAAACATGGTGTTGTCAGCACCATACTGCTACCATCAGAAGAGAAAACAAAGTCATTTGAGTTGGGAAAAAAGCTGTTTGGCCCAAAACCCATCGGCAGTCATAGAGAAGAACCTGTTAAAGACTACAAACGACTCAATGCTGCAGGATGCTGCCTCTCATTGATATATGTTAGAATGGCCTAGTCAAAGTCCAAACCAGTGCAGTATCAGCAAGAATTGAAAATTGCTGTTCAAGAGGCTCTCCATCATACCTGACTGAGTTTGAGCTATTTCATAAAGAATAAAGGAGAAAAAAGGATTTTGAGAAGTAGAGGTGAACATTATATTAAATTGCAACCATTATCACAATGTCACTGTGTGCAATATCCCAATCAATGCAAAATAGATTCATTATTTGACAGGATGCTACATTTCAAGTGTAATGCATCCTTGATAAAATGTTTGGCCAACTATCTGGACTGTATCTTCCCTCAAACCACCAACTGATGTCGAATTACAGGGATTGAGATGTTAAAGCTCATGGAGGGTAGAGGAATAATCATATTTTTTCACATCGTTACGGCTATTTTCAGGAATATTATTGGGTCTGCATATTTTCCTGAAATTGTACAATAAAATCAATCAGATTCCCGAAGTCAGGTTCAA
The DNA here is from genome assembly GCA_903066825.1 of Alfaro cultratus. Lineage (NCBI taxonomy): Eukaryota > Metazoa > Chordata > Actinopteri > Cyprinodontiformes > Poeciliidae > Alfaro > Alfaro cultratus. The sequence goes on along the minus strand of CAEFZX010005983.1, from coordinate 53,033 downwards.
ACATTTAAACCAAATTTTAATTTCTGGAAGCAAACTAGCAAGCAGTAATGGTAAATCTTCCAACACAGACAAGCCACATGAAAGTTTCTATTCAGAAAGTATTTTAATAACTTTTGAGGGGGAAGAAAAAAAACCTTTGGTCTTCAAATTGTTACTTGAGTGAAGAAGATTCCACACCCTGATGTTTACAAAATAGAAGAAATGCCAGCTTTTGAAATAGATGGCAGGTCTTACAGGAGCATGCAACCAGCTGTCCTTGGTAACAGTGGCTATTATTTTAACATATAGTGTCTACCAAAATGCATCGATGCAAACTGGAACTGCGGAGCTCAAGTTTTAATAATTTCTTGCACTTTTTCCAATAGTCCCCCCTCCTTAAAGTTGTTAGAAAGTTCCCACAAACTTTTAGCACAATGGGCGACAAGAAGCTGTAAATTCAAATTATATGACTGGTGGGGGGGGTTTTCTGTAAGTGTTTGAAGTTTTACACTGCACTGAATGTCAAGTGTCTCAAACCAGCTGCTCATCTGAAACGCACACACACACAAACACACTCTGTATACCCAGAGGGAAGATGATGTCATTAGCAGTGTACATTTTCCCCTTTAATTAGGAACTCGAGCTTCCCACCATAACTTGGAGATCTTTATATGCAGCCACTTGACAACTGAGGGGCTAACAAAGCGAATGTTTAATGTTTTCGTTAAAGAGCAGTGTTCAAATGGCTATGCTGTTCAGGAAGGCACATACAAAATCTTAATAGCTGCTGTGGTGGAGCTGCCTGACATTTAACTGATAAAAAGCACATGAGTGACCAACTGTAAACTAAAACCAGACAATGTTCTGTGGTTTCTGCTTACTCTTTGTAGCAGGCATTGATGTGGTTCAAACAAATCAGATTAAATACTTACTCAACAGCACAATCAAACAAAAAAAAAAAAGGTAAAATTGAATAAAAAGGATTTAAATTAGGGCATTGCTTTGCAAGCAGTAGATCGTGAAGTCTGACAAGTTTATTTATTAGCTTTTTTTTTCTGATTATTGAGATACAAAAGGCTGGGTAAGCAAAACAAGCAGATGCATGGTGTAAGAGTCATAAAATCAACATGCTTCTGCAGGTCTTTCTTAGTACTGTCTTGTGTCCCTAACATCATCATCAAAACCAGTAAAATGAGGGGTTTATGTTTCACTGCTTCATATCATCTGTTTAAAGCAATTTATAGTGTCATCATATTTAACGTGTCAAGTAACTAAATGCTCCCGACTTATAATGGCATAAAAGGCATAAAGGCTATTTATGCCTTTTGCTGTAAACCAAGCAAAAAGGCATAAATAGCATTTTATTTAGCCATGATAATGATGTAAGGACTCCCATCAATGACTCAGATGAAAACTGCAGCGAACGGCTCTCTGCATTTGGCCTCTGCCCCAGGGAGATAGAAGACGTGTTGCTGCTCTGCAGGAATCAGACATATTGCTGCTTCAAAACCAGTAAAATGAGGGGTTTATGTTTCACTGTTTTTCTCATATAATTTTTCAGTTCCTTGCATTAATATTTGTTCAACTTTTTCAAATTCTCAACCTCAAACCTTATTGTCTTTAATTGGTATTTGATGAGATACACACAAACTAGTGAAAAATTGTAAAAAGGGTGGAGAAAAAAGGGTCTTGTTCTGAAACGCGTGGCATCCATTTGTATTCAGCCCCCTGAAATCAGACCAATTAAAACTGCACTCGAACGACCCAAGACAACCCTTCAGGAATATGCAGAGATCCACAATATCAATGTGCTCTACAAATCTGGATGTTAAGAAGAGAGACAATTTTATTTTTTTAAGAAATGGCAAAAAGATGTCCTGTTTGCAGTTTTTAACGAGTCAAGTAGAACAAAGCATGAGTGGCAGCATCATGGTGTGGGGTGGCTTTTTTCAGTAAACTGGTCAGAGTTAATGGAAACATGGGTTGAGCTAAACACAGGACAATCCAGTTGAAAATTGCAAAAAACTTGAAACTCTAATCATATACATAGCCATAATTACAATTGACTAGTGTAGATCAGGGGTGTGCAACCTGCGGCTCTGGACCCACAAATGACTCTCAATAACTTTCGGCAGAACTGATGAAGAAAGTACTTAAATATAGATATAATATCAGATATAGATTTTAGTAGGGCTGTTATGATTCCTCAATTGCTTTGAGTACCTCGATTATTAAAATTCCTCGAGGAAAATTTATCTGCCTTGAAGCTTCATTAGTTTATGTTTAAATATGTTTCCCATAGTTGGTATTTATCAAATGTTATAAGCTGTCTTTTTTTACAAAATTGGTAACTCAAGTTTAGGTGGACTGAGGATAGAAAGGGCTCTTTGGATTGTAAAGTTTGCAAACTCCTCATTTAAATAAAAGGTTATTCATGTGTTAAAATAGCCTAGTCAAAGTCCAGGCTAAAATTTTACAAAATTAATGAGTAAAATGTCACTAGATGTGCAAAACTGGTGGGCTCATACAGTGAAGAGCTAGCAAATTTAACAGCAGCAAATGGTTCAACAAACTACTGCCTAGCTAGTGGATACAAATGAACACAAATGCTAGCCACACTTTTTAGATTTTGTCTTGTAAAAAAATAAATTAAATAAAATCATAATTTACTTCCACTTTACAATATTGTGCTACTTTGTGATGATCTAATACATAAAATACCAATAAAATACAGTGAAGCTTGTGGTTATAACAGGGCAAAAATGGTATGCATGTTTCTGCAAGGCACTGCAATGTCAGTCAAATTTATGGAGTTAAAATTAAGAGCAAGGAAATCAAAATAAATCTGTCTCCAGACAAATCACCCTAACAAGAGCCTGAAAATTGATGAACCTTAAAGAAAATAACACGGAATTTACGTTTAAAGCTGTCACTTAAGTCTTTAAAGTTGTCAAAAAAAAAGTAGGTTAACTCATCTGCTGAGAAAAATCCCTTGATGTGTTCAAAAGCTCTTGAGCAGCTGCTGTGAGAACCTTGTGGAGATATTATTGCTGCGTCAGTCTTTATTTTTTACCACAGAAGTGTCTCTCAGCACAGCTAAAAGATCATCTCTCCCTCAAGAAAGCGAGAATAAAGCACTCCCAGCAGAGGATCTGCATCAAACAGAATTACATAGACGATCAAAACGACGCGTGCTCACATATTAAAGTCAGGATAAATCTATTTAGAGACACGCGTGATTTGTTTAGTCTGGCCTCTAAGTTGTTTATGCTCCTTATCCCACTCAAACCAACTCTTGACACTCATTCAAAATAAAGTCTGCATATGATGGGTTGCGGTGTGTCACAGTGGACCCTGAGGCCACATGGTTCTGTCCTTGGAGGAGAATCTGTTCACTTTGAAGTGTGTAGATTGCATAACAACCATATCTATTTTCCTTCTGTTGTTTTAAACTTAAGCTTCTAGTCTTCTGTTTGGGAAATAACATGCATTAATTAGTTATTTATTTGCATGAATAAAGAACTAAAAAGTAGTAAAGTTAGCAGATACACACAGTGTAGGTTTGGAAAACAGAGCTTTGGTTACATGCAGCTGGATATATTTCAGGTCAAACCTACAAAGCTGTGAACCTACTGCCTCATGTCGTCTGTATTTGCCCTAATGAGAGCACAGGGGTCAGTCAGCTACCTCATTCTCTTCATACCAGCCAGCTAAACTGGGCATCAAGGTCTGTGGATTGGCTTACACTGCACAAGATACATTGATGCACTTGTCAATTTTTCAGAAAAATCTGTTTGGCTCAAGTTGAAGTCCTGCTCTTGTGTTTATGGCCAATAAAACCAATCACAGTCATGCTGACCGCTAGAAATGACTTTACAACTGTATGACTTTATGACTTGTTTCTTGCTTCACAAGCACAAGCCATAAAGATGTCAGATAACTCATACAAAGACAAACATTTTTTTAAAAAAGGAAAACAAATAAAATTAAAAAAATATTATAATTTATTAACACTTAAATTACCTCCAGGAGTGAGGTCGCTGTGCCATCAGCTTATATGTACAAAGTTTATCTCATTAATTATACTTCTGACGAAAATGCAATGTAAAAATCACAAACCAGAACAGCAAAGAGTAAAAAAAGAGAAAATTAATCACCCCGATTTACCGATCATGGATCAATTCATCCCACCATGTGATCGCTTTCCCGAACTTCCCAATCAAAATATCTCCCAAATGAGCCCGATTCAAACCTACCCGCGTCAAGTTGAACAAGAGCAACACACGGACCTGCCTGGACTCACCTTATTCACCCGGGTCATCCACTTTGTTTGATTCCCAAATCCAGTAAACGTGTAGAGATCCGTGTGTAACGTCAGATGTTGAGCGTGGCGCTGCGCTCTGCTGCTGCATCTGTAACAGACTGAGCAGCGGAGAGGGAGTCCCGACTCCGACCTCCCCCCTCTGAGGAGGAGGGAGGGCGGGCAGGTAGGAGTAAGTTGAGTTCCCGTTTGTATCACACAGCAAAACATTAACACCAATAATTAGGTTTATTTAACCTGATACAGACAAAAACTGCGGGTGTTCATATTTCAGACATATCTTCACCATGTTATTCCTACATTTATGAACGCCAGAGATCCAAACTGCATGTTTTAATCAGGTGAACGAATTTTTCAAAAGAACACCAGCAAGAAGGAAGTCATTGTTGGAAAAAAACAACAACAAACAAAACCCATAAGTTCACCTCAAGAAATGTATGGGGCACAGCAAACATGTTAGAAAACAAAATTGTACTTTTACATCTATATGTCCATAGAAATTAAAGCTACATGATTCTGATCACAACATCGTTACCGTGAAACATGGGGCGGAGTCAGGGGTTGGGCCAGAACAAGCAGTTCCCCTCCAAAACAGTTGGTGGCAGCAGAGATGTATGCTTACACAGCATCTATAAGAAAATATAATATGGACACAAATTTGTCTAATTCAAGAAAATGTTTTCTGCCTTTAGTGAATTATTTGGAAAATACAGATGTGCTCCATCGATCTGTTGTCGGACACCCTTGAGTGAGCAATGATCCCAGTTTTATGAAATGTTCCTGGATCCACCACTTGGTGAGCCAATGGTGGAAACTGATGGCAGTATCATGCAAGGGAAACTGGTGAGAATTGATGGGGTGATGGATGGAGCTAAGGAAATCCTGGAAGAGAAGCTTCTGCATAATATTCACCCCGCTGCAGGACAACAAACATCCAGACTTGCAATGAAATGGTTTAGATCACATCATGTTGATATATTCGAATAGTTCAGTCAAACATTTGAAAATTGATGTTCACAGAGCCTCTCCTTCCAACCTGACTGAGCTTGAGTCATTTTGCTAATCAGTCAGGATCCCACAGTTGGATCCAGACATTTGAAGCAAATTTGGATTTCTGGGAACAAAACAGTAAGCAGTCATTGTAAATCTTCCAGCAAAGATAAGCCACATGAAAGTTTGAATTAAAACAAAAAATACTTTAAAAGTGATTTTGTTTTTCTCTACTCAACAAATTGTTACTTCAGTGAAGAAACCACACCCAAATGTTTCCAGAACTGCAGAAATGTCAGCCTGTGAATAGTTTCTACATCTGCACCACAGAAAGTTATACCAGAGAAAGCTTGCTGCAATTGCAGAGAAAGAAGAACTGAAGAAAAATGCATGCCAGTTTTCTTATTTTTAACTTGAAGTATGTTAAAAACCACATAGATTGCTTGAGACATTTCTGTTATTATAGCTATTAATCAACAACAATAAAGCAAAGTTTGCAGCAAGACCAATATTGAAAACTGGACACTCTTCACTTCTACAATGATTATTTGCCAAAAGCATTGCTGTATGCACAATCAATAAAAGGATCAATATCAATTTTAAAGTATTTCAAGGAATGCCTTAGGTTGTCAAGTTTGAGGTTTGATTCATGAACTTAGTTTACAGAGAATAAAGTGATGTTTACTGGAGATATTTGACTAAAGCTCAGATGAAGCAGCATAGTCTACATTTTCCAGGAAATCATCAAAGAGAGACAATTCAGAAAGCCTCTGCTTATACTGAGTTGGCTAAATTAGGGGAGAATATTTTCCTACTTGTATGCGAAGTGATAGATGGTAAAGAGGGAAACATGAATCAGACTTTGGTTGATTTCAGGGGAAATTAAATGAGTGTTGGGAAGTTGATTGCAGGACTCTCATGTAGGTCAAACCAGTTCTAGAATGAACAAAGTCGGCATGGCCTTTTAAACTGCAACTTCCAGCATAGTGCCTGAACATTCACTATACAGTAGTTCTCATTAGTTCTCATTTTGATCAGCTGATGTTCCAACCTCCATTCGATACCAAGAGAAACTAAAAGAAGTAACATTATCACCCAATAGTATTACTTTTAGGCAGCTTTGGAATTCATAGAAAATTGTGCAATAATCAAGCCTTACGACCTTAAAAATGTCTAAATCTGCAACTATAAATTAAAACATTGCTGATCTTCAGGTGCTGTAAAGATCAGAGGCGCACATTCAGTTTTTTTTAGGTATACTGGACACACTCCAGTATAACTAGGATGTCTGTGGAAGTTGGATATATTTTCATCATAATCTCATCAAATGGCCAACACAATTACTCAACTTGCATGATGTTTTTTCTCTTATTCTATAAGCTGCAGTTTAATTAACCAATCTCTGAAGAGTCATGCTAATTGTTGCACTTTAAATATAGAGTGAAAGACCTTGAACTGACCACTTCACTCATTCCATTAATTGATTTTTAGCTTTCAAAGCATCACCATCAGCACTTAGCAGGCTTGATTGAAATCCATGATTCAAGCAAATAATTAAAGGTCCACAGAGCTTGAAAAAACCTCTTCACACCATCTGTTAGCTTTACTATACATTTATTATGTTGTGGGTTTTTGTGGCACTTGACCTTTCACATCTGCTTATGGCTGTTTTTGTTGGTTACTGTGAATAAATGTGGGCTTATCTTTTGTTGCTTTTTCACTTTCCTACACTTTTTTCTCTCTGCTCACACTCCCACCTCTGCCATCTTTGTCATAATAAAACTTTGTGGCTCAGCTAGGCCAGAGAAAAGTGAGGGAGGGTGAGATAAAGGAGCAGGCACACCTGTTTCTCATTCAGTTGCTCATCGCTTCTGACAGGCCAGAGAAACTGGTGAGAAAGCACAGTGCAAGAGAGCCACTGAAAATATGTTACAGAGAATATAAACAGACTCCAAGTGCTCCGGCCTACATGAGTCGTATTGTTCATAAATCAAGCGCAACCTGAACTCTGGCTCCATATTTTCTACAGTAGAAAGCAGCTGGATGCTTCCAGCACAACTATAAGGTTATATTACTAGATGGAGATGATTTAAAATGTAAATCTTGAAAGTCCAGACTCAACGAAGGCTTAAAAGAGTGAATGTTTGAACAAAAGAAATAAAGTTTCTACCTGCAGAAAAATTTTATTTCCCACTAGAGTAATCCCAGCTTCTGCAGCGTGATGTCTGAGCAGGATGTCACGCTGCATTGAGGGCAGCCCCAGACTGGAGCCATGGTCGTCCTCTGCCACATCTGCTCTTTATTTATTCACCTCTGCCCTCCCAGCCCTGACACAAGGAAGCCACGTTTCCTGCTGTGAGAAGTGGACCGCAGCTACTAGCTTGTTTGACGCCATCTCTACTCCCTGTAAGACCCAACCTTCCTTCGTCCACATTTGCAACAATGAGGCTATGGTAGGTTGACGTAACAGGTGTCTAATTCCTCACTCGATTCCTGGTGCCAGTCAGCTATTTAAGACCCTGTTAACTCAGGGTGATAATCTTGCAAAACCTGTGAAACATCACGTACAAGAAGATTACCGAGATGACAGGGTTATATTCAGTATGGTGTGTTGCCTTTTAAATTAAGTGGCATGTTCACAAAATACTGCTGGGTTTAATCCTGGTTTTGGTAGCAACAGTTGCTGAAAATGAATGACTTTCTTACCATTGATCTGCAGGGATCTGAGTATCTGAAAGCCTGAGATTTTAATCCAATCTTTCTGTTTGCATGTATGTATGTAACAAAAGTATCATAAGGTCGAACCTAGAATATTGCTAGAAATGTTTTTCCACTGGTCATAAGAGGCAGCTCCAGAAAGATTTAATGCAGATTACTAATAATCCAGAGTTGGAACAGCAAAACCGAAGGCCCAAAAGAGTCAAGAGACAGGATCATGGGTCACCAAGGCTTATTCAAACAAGTTCTGATCCAAAAGGCAAGCTGCTGTGCTCAAGAAATTAATGCTTGTTCTGATAGAAATATCTCAGAATAAAAAGTGGATCACAGGTTGATGCATATGTTTGATAGAGATAAACACATAATCTTGTAAATTTGTAGGTCAGTCCAGAAGTGCTGCACAAACAAGTCCGGTCCATAGAGGCCCCATCTAACGATATACTGGATTTAAAGGATCTCCTACGAATATCTTGGTGCCAGAAAACACCTTAATGATATAATGCATACTTTATTGTCCCAATATTGAAATGTTGCTCAGTGAGTGAACAAATAACACGAGCCATTTACATAATCCTGTAAACAAAAAAAGCAAAAAATTATCAAGAAAAACATGAAATCTCCATCAGACACACTTAGCCACAAGCAATATAAAACCAGAATGAACAACAGTTTTGCAGCTCATGTATGGCTTCCCTGCATACAACTTTATTGTGTGCAAAGATATCCAAGATATCTCTGAAAAAAAACAAAACAATAAATTAATAACAAATTCATCAAGAGCCGGGTGGAGTTCAGGTCTCGACAGATCAGGATTGTTTTAGCAGCAAAAGTGAGATCAGGGACAGATCAGAGGATGATAACTACAATCGGAAAGCCACTAAGGACAAAATCTTGCAACCTATGACAACATCTAATACTGTATACTAATTTTAAATTAATAAGTATATTGTACATATAACAATAACTGGGAGCCTCAGTGGAGTGACTGTTGTATTACATAAAACCGTTTTGATCAAAGGTTTTGTTCATAACAAAACTTGATACCATGAACAGTCAAGAAGTTAGTAAATGCAAGGATGTCTGAATGTTTTCCTTCTCACAATATTTTCTCTTCATGAGAACTAACGCTCCTTAAGAACATGAATAACCAAATACACTTCAAAAGGACTTTAAAGGATATAACAGATTCAAAAGAAGGAGAAATTCAAATAAGTCTTCACAATGAGAGCAGCACAAATGCACATACACACACATACACACACCTCACACAGACTTTTGGATCACTGGCACTTCAAAGGGAGGAAACCCCTCTCGGGCCAACTTCCTGCCCCATCCCACCTTGGACCATTTGCTGGCATGGCCTCGCCTGATGAGCGGGCTTTGTGAGCCATGTGGTGCCTATTTGGAGGCACATAGGTAATCATCTGAAGTGCCCTCAAAAGAAGGAGAAATTCTGGAGCTGCACTTTGTCTTTAGGTAAGTAAGTTCAATAGTGAGCGGGGTTTAGGTCCTCTTGGTTCAAATTTGATAAAGAGGTTGTTCGCTTTACCTGGGTTTGATTTTGTAAGGAGTCTGTTTTCCTGGGTATGAATAATTTCTTCAACCTTATTTGTGTTTTTAAATTTTCCTAAATATAGGTGTCACAAACATATTTTGTAATCAGGCAGAGATAAACACATTGTTAACATCTTGCAGTGAGCTTATTGTTTATTTATTTGAACTTTTTTTTTCATTGCAATGGTCTCCAGTTTGTAGAAAATTGTTCCCAGCCTCTCCACTGACAAAGTTTATTATCTTGACAACTTGAAACCTGTTGCATTATGTAACCTTATAATTTACTTTTAAATATACTTTTTAAATGTCTGAGAACTGGTAAATTGTTATTACATAACAGTTTTTCTTATTATTGAAGTTTTGAGCTGCTCATCCATCTTTGATGGTTTTTGTGAGGTGATTGTGTCCTTGAGGTTTCAAATATAGTTTACTTTCAAAAGTAGATAAATCTCCTGTGCAATCAACCACGTGCTCGGTGCTGTTAAATCTATGATGTCTTGTCTTGAGTGACTGATTGATCTTTTAAGATATTGATGGGACATTTATGGTGGCATATCATCAATCTTGATAAATTATATTGATAGCCTTTAATTTTTTGACATATTGAATGTCTTATACAATAATCTGCAGAAACATAGACTCATACCAACACAGAGCATGTTTTATTATCTTCAGCTTATTTCCAGAAAACTCAGCAAAATGTCTGTGCAAAATCTATAGACAATATTCTACTTCCATATGACACCATTAATTACTGCTGAAAGTCACATGCCTCAAAATAATATTTATTCAAACTCCCTCAATCAGTATTTTTCACCATACGTCTGAAAAGATCAAAGTTAATTGAAACTTGCATCCAGTTGATGTTTGAAAGGTTCTCAGAGAGAATGGACACATGGGGAAACTGAGTGCAGAAATCTTAAGGCCTGGATTAGAACCCAAAACTTTGTAGCTGCAAAAAAGAGTGCTAACAACTGCCCTGCTATTATCTCTGTGTATTTTTCTAATCAAGTATGCTTGTGAAGAACTGATAGATACTGTCCAGTTTATTACTCTACTTTAAATAAAGCCCATAACATTTTCACCTATGGAAAAGCTTCCAATTTTGCCTAAGATGGGGGCCTTATTCTTTTTTCAGTTATCTCAACTGCACTAATAAACATTTACTTAAGGTCCTACGTGGTCATTGCTTCCTGTCATCTTTGGATTTCTTCTCACATTTCGTGGCTGAAGGCCGAACCGTTGACCTCAACATCCTCACACTGCTGTGTCCTGGGCTGTTTGTTTTGCCCTTTGTGCTGACCTCCAACCCTCTCCCCACCACTCTCCTGTCAGATACAACAGCCTTTGTTTGGAGTTTACATCTGCTGGAGGAACCCAGCGCCCTGGCATTGTTTTTTCTTTAATGGTCACAGGCTTTCTCTGAGAAGAAGAAAGAAAAGAAGATGTTCATGAAGTCTTGAGCTGTTGAAATTTCTGACTCTGCCCAGTTGTTTGGATGAACATGAAGTTTTGTTGTGATTAAGCTTCAACATGCCACTGGTCTGATGGATGAAACCTAAATCCTGGCAGAATGTGAAATCCAGGGATGTAGATCTCAGCCATCTGCTGGCATGTCTCTGCAGGGCATGTTTGCTTGAGAGGACAGCCACAACGTGTTAGACCTGAGCCGAAGAATTACAATGTGAACAGCATTTCACATTATTAAGGACCAAGATTTGTGTAATAACAGTGGCACATTCTCAAGGTAGTCATAACTAGCTTGGAATTCATAACCTCTGCCAGAACATCTAAAAATCCTCCCTGATGTTGAAAGGTCTCAATAGAGAGTAAGCTGGCACTTTGAGGAGAACGCTGTCATGAAAACTGAGAGGTCAGTTCAGCCCAAAGATCTCAACATTAATGAGCCAAAGTAACATTTTGAGGCTTATTATTAAAATAAATGCAGGAAAGACTGAGGTTATTTCTTGCATGGGAGTCGTTTAGCTGCTTCATTAGAGAAGGGTGTTGGGACTATGGCTGCTCAACCCCCTCCACCAAAACTGGTTACAGTACAGTAAAAATTTACTGTTGACACAAAGTTAAATTCTCTACAGTTAGATTCTAATCCAGCATTCTTGAGAGAAGTGGATCTTCATCAGTGCAGACAAAGTTTGTGCACAGAATTGCAAAAGTTTCATTAGTGTTATTGTGGAGTCATTGCTATGATGTTTGTTCAGCATTTCCACAATCTTTGAAGCAGTGGCAGATATGTTGGGATGTCTCAGAATTTGGATGTTAATGCCACTAACATTTCTAGCGTATTAACTTCAGACAAAAAGATTATGCTATACTATACATGCTATAGTATTGTATTAGAAGGGGTAATATTTACTCAGATATCCTCACAGGACACTGAAATTGCAAGATACATAGAAACATGAGTATTAATCAATAGATTGACAAGGAGAACCACAATATATCTTTTATAATATTTGTGTATTGCATACATGCAAGATATTTTGTTTTAATTCATCTATTAAAACAAAGCCAAAACATGAACAGTTCTTGCATTAGACTTGCCAAAAAAAAAATTCAAAATCACATGATCATATATACATTTGAGTTCATCAGCAAAATGTGTTGTCTTCCATCAATTGAGGCTACTATTTTTCAAGTCTGCACTGTGAAATAGAGTGAAATATTTTGAGTGAGGTGAAACTGGTTTATTTTTTTTTCCAACAATAATTTACCATTCTGCTGTGCAGACTTTTGATAACATATTACATCAAAGTTATCTTCCCATTGTACCATTTCACCACTTTCTTATACATTTGCAGTAATATGTCCATTGCATAATTTCATTTCTGAAACAAGTAGTAGTAAAATTTAAAAAAAAAAGTAAAAAATAACAACCACAAGCATTACAAACTGTACTTGGCAACCACAGAAAAGAAAATCTTATCTTGATCAAAAGAGGGTTTTAAAATATGAACATACATGCTTAACTAAGTCAAAGAGATCAGATAAAATTAAAATAGTTTCCACCTTTGTCTCTAGGTGATATTCCTCCTGTTCTATCTTTGAGCTACACCATATTCATGGGTTACCTTAAAAAGATGGTTTGCAGATGGAATTAAATTCCCAACATAACCTCACAAACCAAGACAAGGTCTTATTTAAGGTAAATTACAGTCTAATAACACTTTCTATTGTTATTCAACTGTGTGAAGTAAATGAGGATGTTGTTCCTCTCATCAGAGTCTGATAGTTTGCTGGTTTGCTCAGCAGGAAAATGGAGGTCTCATCATCGGATCCCTTTGTCCCCCCGGGGCTAGTTGTCTGACCTTTCTTTGTGCTTGTCCCTCAACAGGAAACACAGGTATTTGAGCATGTGAGGGTTCAGCCTGTGAGGACATGTGGGGCTTCACTCTTACCTTATTCAAACAGTGGCGCTGCTTTTTGAACAGTAAGGTGGTCGGATGTGAGCACCTGCAGCCTGCCAACACCTATCTTGTCCCAAAACACTGAGCTAAGTGGATGCACCTTGTAGGGACATGAACTGTGGTGATGTGGCACGGTTCACTGCTGTCTCGTTTGTTACAGATCAGGCTCGCACACAGACGTTTCATGTTCTTGATTTAAACTCAAACTGATAATTCAGAGCAGAGCAATGATGGGTTTTTTTTTTGTTTTTTGTTTGGAGTACAAGATAGAAAGTAAGCTTTATGAAATCATTTGAAACATGTGGTGCTGTTGAAAGAGGTTAAAACTTTAATGAATAAGATTTTGCAACCGTTTGGATCAGCCATATGTTTACCACACATAGCTCCATTTTATGAGCGCTGGAGCACAGGAGCTTGTCCACAGGCCAAACGCTTCACACTCAGTTGCTAAACTGGTCTTTGCCTGTTGGATGATGGTAGTAACAGGGAAACAGCATCTGTCCCAAGTCACTGGTGGTAACACAACTAGACCAAATCACCATAAAACCACAAGTAATAAAAACTTGGATTTGAAAACCTTAAAACTTTGAAAGAATTAAATAAATCACAACCAGCTTTTCTCTAGTTACATTTACTTGAAGGAGACTTTTTAGTCAATCTTTCAAAACTAATTATTTAGTATCATTAATGGATGAAGTGCAAGTGTTTGTAACTTTTCTTGACTTAAAATACTTTTCTTAATGAAATACATTGGATGGATGTCTGGCTGCTTTTTGTTGACTTAAGAAGGGATTGAGCACTGTTGTCACAAAGCTCAACACTGAAAAATGTTTCTCTGCTAGGATAATTATGATGATTACTATTAAGGAATAATCAAATTCCTCAATTACAATATTGGATCTAAGGTTGTGAGCAATCTAAAGCCAAAAAATGAGGAAACAACGCAGTTTGTCACAACTACTACAGATAGCTTGAGCAAAGAATTGACTGCTTGATCTTTTAACTGGTTTTTCATGCGACCTATTTCAATCCAAAACATTGGATGATTTATGTACAGGGGTCTCTTTAGAAAATAACTCAATGTCATCCCTTCAAATGACCCAGCTGCATGGTTATCAATGAAAATTAGCTGCTGCAGTTAGTTTTTTTCAATGTGATTCAGCCAAGTGAAGGTGTTCAGCTGCAATTGCTGTCTGGTTGTATATCATTATGTTATATTTCTTTCCAACCCAAAACTATGTAGCATTTGCTTGAAATTACTTTTTTCTGAGAATCCTAACCAGTGTACACACTGACATCAGAGTAATCTTTTGACAGCTGCTTTTCCACAATGTAGTTAAATACTGACGGAAAATGAGACTTGCATAATCACTGCATGGCTTCTTGATAAAATATTTGGCAACATAATTGTTTGGAGAAAGAAGATCACACAAGCATACTGAGGCAAAACAGAACTGCAGCAGAAATGTAGCCTGAATGCAGACAGAATATTACTTGGTATAGCTTTTGTTACTAAAGCTCATTCAACACTGCTTTTAAATCTCTCTGTGCTGTACTGGTCTGTTGGATGATTTATGTACAACAGACAACATGAGCTTCACTCCAAGCTCATGTTGTCAAACTTTCTGTTGACTGACTCCTCCCGAATCAATACATGAACATTTAAATCTCCACTTTCTAAAGTCATTAGCAATCAATTTTTTGATCTTGGGTGGCCATTGTGCTGTACACTAATTCCAAACATAATTTCAACATTTTGGTTGCATTCTCAGCTGCTCATTTTTCACTTTTTTCTTTCATTCTTCTTCTTTATTTTTATTAAGAGGGAAAAGCTGTAAATTTGAGGACATGTGCTCTTAAATGTAATTCTCCTTTAATTGGTTGAGCCTGATTCAAAATGACAACCATTTATCAAACACAAAATCCAAATTTTCAGCTTTATTTGATGTTAATCCCTCTGAGAGAATGTCTGCTGCTAATGAGTATGTGGCCCCGGGCAAATAAATTTACAGTCTTTTGAAAGACGCTCCCCCACCCTAACAAATGTTTCATGTTAACTTGTTCAATTTAAGCATCTGGGTCTGGAGAGGAGAGTTTTTCATTATGTGCCCCATCTGGGAATTTGGAGATTGTGTGTGTGGACCCTTGCAGGAGTTCATTATGCTCACAGATTTCTGATGCTGTTTATTTGGTAAATGTGATCCTGATGCTGGCATTCAGTGAGCCCTTCAATGTTTTGTGGTTATCAGTCACAAAGGTGGTCCAGACGGTTAACTCTGCACCGTTTTGAAGCGAGAGGTTTTTCTCAGTACCATCAACCTTAATCAAAATCACATTCTCTGAAATCTAAATGAAAATTTGGAGAATTACTCAAAATTTTACTTTGATTGGGTTGGCTCTGTTTTCAGCTCTTTGATCTGCTGAATTTCTTGCAGGAATCTCCAGCACCCCTAATCAACAGCTTGAGAACCAGCTCAAGCTTCCCTAAGGGTGCAGAAAGAGAGGACTGACCCACACTGTGAGCAACTAAGGAGTGAGACTAAAGAATGGGATAAACAGGGACTGATGGGCAGATTCCAAGTCTGGCTCCAGACACAGATAACCTCAGGGTACTACCATGCCTAATGTCACACAGCCATTAAATCAAGAAGCCTGCGTTAAACTGGACACAACTGCTTTTGACGCCAGGATCTGACACACTCACACCCTTTATGAGCCCATTAAGAGGACCACTGCCTGGTGCGCAGTTGTTGCCGTACAGAGGAAATTTCAACAATGCTTAGAGGGAGAGATAAACCTTAAAAAAATACACAGTTTAACTTGTGCAACCTTGCGTACTGTGACTGTCTCCTGTAGAATGGAAATCTTCCCCAACAGTTACAGCAAAATATAGATATTAAATGGAATTTTAAAGTCAGAAATCATGACTTAATTATCAGAGATCAACATTAAAGTTACACAGCTGCATATTTCTTCAGTCTTTAAAAACTTGCAGTCAGGTGAACACATCCACTCAGTCGTTGAGCTCACATTTTGCATCTGCAGCTCATGTTCTCTGTTTTCCAAGTGGGGAAAAATGTGGGATAAGCTCATTTGCAAACATGCGCCAATTATTCATAACCTTCTTCTCTCCTGAGTCTCTGCAATGATTTATCAACGTGGGCTTCTAGAGACACACTTCTCGAAACATATGGACAACATGTGTTAGGTTTGAGTGTGAAAACTCCATCTTGCTCACAATCTAAACAGGACTAGTCACTTGCGTCATATTTTAGCACTGATTAGTCATTTAATACAACTGGTAAATCTTCTTAGTTTTCTAATGTGGAACTAGAAAATAGCTGAGCTGAATTTCATGCTATTTCTGAGATCCAACTTCAGACTTCAGATGCAAGTAGCGACTGGCACTTATCAGTTCACTTCCTGAGTAGTATTTCTCTGAAGCAAATCCATATTTATACGGATTTTTACTGTATTTATATCGCAAAATTCTGGCAACCACAACTGCTGGTATTTTTACAGTAAATTAGAGACTTTTTTTTTTCAAAAGACATTCCATTCAGGAGGGTGTTTGGGACACTTATACTGTTGAAAGTTCAATAATGTAGAGGTAATCCTCCTTTACTATTCCACTCACTTTGCGCTAAATGCAACAGAACCACTGGCAGCAAAAGAGACCCTCTCTATAATGCAGGCAATGCTTTTTTATATAAGTTTGAAAGCCTCACTTTGACACCTTCAAACATTCTTTTTGTCTTTGTGGCCAAGAGTCTGATCTTTTTTGATTCTGACCATAAAACTTTTCTCCTCTCAACATTTAACTCATATGGCCAAATTTACAATTGGGTTGGTCTTGAAGGAGCTTCAGTTTTGAAGTAAGAACCTCTTTCTTTGTTAACAATGGCTCAGTTCATGTTGATATGAAATCACATCTCTGTGAATGCTGACGCTGGTGTTATGTCATCTTCCAGTTTATGATAGACTGGAGCGTTGGTTGTTCCTGGACTTTTTCTGAACATCCTAACCAACTGTCTTTTTTATCTGTGGGGAACAGCTTGGATCTCGAGTGTTTAAACTTGAATACAGTTTTGATAGACTGATTCAAAGAGGAGGACTAAAGAAAACCACAGAGTGCTGTGGTTAAAATTCACAACTACACAGTCCTTTACAAGGAACCGTTCTTGTTGGAAGCCAAAAAGAAGGCCCTTGGATGGTGACATGAGACCTTTTTGCCCTCAAAACAATGTGAAATGAAGATTGACCCTGTTTTCTCCCCATTGGCTCAGACCTCCCACTAACATGTTGTCTTCAAAGGTCACAAGTCTGATTGGGTCAATGTTTTCTGCCATTCTCTAAGAGCTTCAACTTAAATGAACCGCATGGCATTATGACTCAAACTGACAGCTCTTTTCGTCATTAATCTATTTCTGACAACATCGGCCAAAAACGTACTGTTAATATTACA
Organism: Alfaro cultratus; assembly: GCA_903066825.1. Classification (NCBI taxonomy): domain Eukaryota; kingdom Metazoa; phylum Chordata; class Actinopteri; order Cyprinodontiformes; family Poeciliidae; genus Alfaro; species Alfaro cultratus. The sequence goes on along the minus strand of CAEFZX010005983.1, from coordinate 35,581 downwards.
AATAAATATGTATAAACCATAACAATATAAAAATCTACAAGATTTCTAAAGTCCTTTGCAGAAGCTGATTAACTATTGACATCAGAAGGCAATTAACTATCCTTCATGTTCAGTATTATATCTGACAACATCTGTGATGGTGTATCCCCCTCATTGGATTGATGATTTGCATATGTGTGCATGTCTGCATATTTACACCACAGACGGGTATTTGAAGTGACACATCTTTAAGTCAACATTTTTTTACAAGGAAATCCATGGTTTACTTCAGCAGTCCAGCACCAGACCTCATTCTGTCTGACTCTATGCTACATGGCTTCATGGAAGCAGAGTGTGCATGCTTGACTGGGCTGCCTGGAGTCTGGTTCTGTCTCTCATTGAAAATGCATGAAGCATCACAAAGAGAGTGTGGTCTCCACTGCGTACTGTTGCACAGCTGAAATGTGGTATTCAGCAAGAATTAAAACAGATCTGGGTTTTTTTTTGTTTTTGTTTTTTTAAAACTTCTTCAGTCCAGCAGCAGTCAGACTCCAAGATAGTAAAAAAAAAAAAGACAGTGTAACAATAAAAAAGTCAGGCCTCTAATTTCTGTAATGTAATCTGCTAAATATATGCTTAAATTAAATAATAAATTAAATATCTAAGTTTTTTTTCAAACATCTTTCTACTTTTTTCTTCAGTTCTCCCAAACAAGATCTAAAATTCACTTTTTTTGTCCTGTGACTCTGGTTTTCTGCTGCATGTAATCTCATTTTTTGTTTGGCCTTTGCTAATGTATAACAAAAACTTATCACATCGTATAAAACTGACCCGCCATAGTGAATAGTTTCCAGAACACAAGTAGCACCGTGTTTACAGATTACATTACAAGATTACTCCTCTGATATGACTAATAAGAGATTAGTTGTGGGAGATCTCCACTCTATTTTCTAATCAGTTTGTCCTATTTGTTATTCTTAACCCTTTTGGTGCTGCTTTTATCAGCTGGCGGTTTGAGTGGCGTCTCCTGAGACAAAGCATTAGCAGCAGCGAGACTATAAACAGGAAGGAGGGACTGTCTCTTCTTTTGTCCCATCACTCCAAAATGAGACAGCCTCGTTTTCAGTGACTGAATGACAAAACCCAGAAGGCACCAGAAGTTTCCATTAAGAACCTGTTTTTATTTAACAACTTGACAAGTCAATCCTCCACTTCTTGGAAGCCAAACTTTCACAGAAAATTGCTCTACATTTACGGCCCCTGGTAAATATAAGTAAGATCCTTATAAATAAATGTATTCCATTGCAGCTGGTGAATCAAAATCTTAGGAAATCAAACCTTTTATTTTAATAAAATGAAAATGTTAACCAATAGTTGTTACAAAATGTAATATAGATACATAATTTTTAGTCATGGCTTCCTAATTGTTTAACTAGAAATCCATGACTTCCTGTTTCCTTGGAGTATAAACACATTCACACATAAGTAAGTTTTTCTGGCACTTTTCAAAACAGAAAAGATTTTAGAACACACCATTCAACCCAGTCAAATATTTATTTATCACAATAAAATTTCTGTGTATGATTGCTTCTCACCCAAATTTTCTTGTATCTTGAGACAAATCGAAACTTCAGATGTATAAAATAACTAGAACTCTGACAAATAAGACTGGACATGGACCCATGAGGGGGTTGGTAAGGAAGGTAAAACATCTCTAAAGTCACAGTTTTCTCCTTCTAGGGTCACTAAATCTCCATGGCAACTACTAGACCGTTATTATAAATCTAACATGAATACATGCCAGTCATGCAACTAGCATTATTTTCTTTCCTACCATCACAAATATTTGTTTTATTATTATTTATTGATACTAGGACTTTAATTGGTCAAAATAAAACTGAACTTTTCAGGCTCAAACCCTTCAGATGGGTTTGGTGTAAAACAAAAGCATCTTGTATGGTGGAGAACCTGTGATGCTGAGTGTCTGTTTCTCCTGTAAATACCCTGGGGATCCTTTTAGAATAAATTATCATAACTTCTAATGATGCTTTAAATTAGGAGGTAAAAAATTGACTAGTAAAGCTGAAGGTATCTACAGGCTATCTTCTGGATTCCTGTAAAACAATAACGTATTTATTTCAGAAGATTTAAAAAAAAGCAAACCTGCAATAAAATTGCTTCTGTTATGGAGAGGAATTTGTGTCTCTCCAGCCACCTCTTCAGACATTATCACTCAGTCCACACACAGATTGCATGAGTGGGAGTCCAACCTGACTGGACAGCAGCTGTTTCAGCAAGAGGTTAAAACCATCCAAGAGACAGAAAAACATAACAGAAAGGGAAGTAGAAGAATGAAATGAGGTGTTTGTGTTGCCTCACCACCATTAATTTGACATATGACATAAGAGAAAATAAAGGTTTGTGTTTTGAATGTTTTTGTCTTGACACTGTTCACTTAGGTTAGATTCTGTTTGAATCAGTGTCTATTCTCTGAATGTGAAGTATTTGCAGGTTGGAAACAAACAGGACAAATGCAGTTAAATGATGAATTGCTCAGTGCAGCTCAGTTTTTCCCAATATGAGTGAGATTCTGATCGCTTCAGTCAACGGTGATTTCATAAGTGATGATTCTCTTGATCATGAGGTTTTATTCTTTTCTTCACTCATTTCTTTTCTTTTTTTTCATCTTCAACTTGACATCCATCCCTTTGTAAAGCTGTTTTAAATCAATTTAGATATCTAAAGTGGTTTTCTGAATTGCTCTGATAAAGTTTTTATCTTATCTTTACAGTGTTAAGCGTCATGTCTCTGGCACTTGACTCACTGCTTGCATGACCACATTTATCACAATGAGTCAAGCATTTGAGTGGAAAATCATTCCAGGCAAGCAAACACTCCTTTGGTATAGTTTGTTGTTCATTATAAACTTTTACATCACTATACACTACCCATACTTTGGAGGGGGGTTGCTCAAATTGCAGCACTACATAAAGCAACCAAGTGAGGGTAAAATTCTCCCTCATGCTCAAAATTAAGTTGAGTATCATAAATCAGAAGGCATGCACCATAATTTGTTTTAATATTAAGAAAAATGGTCTCACTGTTTGAAGTTTTCTTAGGGCATAGATAGCAATAATATAAATCTAACATGAACAGAAAAAAAGACAAATTAAAACCAGCATTCCTATGAACTCCAATGAAAGGACATGTCTATATAATTGAATATTAATTGAAAAATATATATAAATTTTGGTGAAATTAAATGATTAGTTTAAATCTAAGTCTGCCAGAGGCATGAATAATTTTTTGGCAATGTATACAGGAAGTAAAATCTGAAAACATAAAACGTTTTCTTCCGTCATATAACAAATATCTTTATATTACTAAAAGTTTTACTGGAAACTGTGGATAAAATGCTAGTATAGATTTGGATATCTTTTAGATAAATGGAGATTTTATGAACAGTGGCATACATTGTTTACAGTGGAATTTTTTGTTTAATTTGTACCTGCACTACCAGAATAAAATCACAATAAAATTGTTAATTGATTTATACTTACACATAAATACTCATTAAAATTTAAATCTATAATTTAAAAAAATGCAAAAATATTAGACTGGTGCGTTCTAAAAATTATCCAATGCCTGTTGTGTGAAACATAGACTTTTTTCAGGTGTTAGCGGGTAAAATCTCTACAAACTAAAAAGGTTCTCTTTCTGCCAGACTCGCATTTTAAATCTCTACATAAAATGAGGCTTTAAATGAACCGAAGTGCAATGCACTGCTGTTATTGTAATGATTTAGCCATAGGTTATAGCATGTTAATAAATTACACATTCTGGCACTCAAATCAACATCACCACCCAAGAAAATCCTACCATATACAGCATGAAATAATCTCAAAGTCCAGACTCATTGAGTTTTGCCCCACAGAAATAAAGGGCCAGCAATGTTCTTTGAATTTGTCTAACCCAAAATTAGCCCATTCAGTTGCTTTAATGCTTCTTTTTATTATAATATGGCCCATATTAAGTGCAAATGCCTTTTCATATAAAAAAATATAAGAACAACAAAAATGACTTGTTCTACCCACCAAAGAGCAAACACATGCAGATGTACCACATCACAAGATCCTTGTATTTTCTTCAGAATTAGGGTCTGCGGCTTAATGTCCCCTGATGAGCAGCATGACATGTTTGTGATCACTGACATAGAGCATCACCACAATCTCCTCCAAAAACAGTGCAGTTGTTGTTTTTCTGCCATCCTCCTTTGTTGTTGCTGTTGCTTTGACCAAGAGACAGAGGACAATGGCTCATTGTTTGAGTTCCTCCCCTTGTGTTCAGACACAGATGCTGTGGTCTAGACAAGAGAAGGGTTTCTATGTTGCAGCAGCAGACACTCAGCACATCTGGATAGACCTGGTTTATTTTTCCAAAGGCAGTAAGTGATACATGAGTATTTTTAGTGACGTCGCCTTATATTGGAGGGTTACACAACTACACCTTGACTGTGCCTGAGGCATGAGAGGTGTGCGTTCTTGCACAGGATGATTCAGTAGGGACCACTCCAATAAAAAAAAAAAAAAAGCATTATTTTTTCCCATCCTTTAGGCAACATTTTCACTTTAAGTTCCTGTCACGATGTTTTCCACACACACTTGAGTGTATGACATCTTTATCTGGAATCCATCAGTGGGCAGGGCTGATTTCTGAGCTCTGTTTGTCTATTGTGCCTGCTCACACGCTTGGCCTTTCAGTTGGCATTGTGACTCAAATGAATATTCAACAAAGTGTTTCCTTTTCCAAATGTTTATCATGTGTGTGTGACTAACCCTGCTGTGGTTAATGTTCAAAGGCGCAGCAGGTTGAGCTTTGGTCGAGTGTTTTGTGTTTATTTGTTAGATGATGATTAGCTGGGAAACTGGATGAGCCTGAGGCCTTGTCTCTTTAACAATTAAAATGTGTTTGACCCTGCTGTCTATTCTGCTCTCCCTTACTATTAGGAAAAAAAATAGTGTGCTGAAAAAATAATTGCAACCCTGAGGGCTCTTCTGTTTTTACTTTTTAGTCACACTTACATGCTGGAGATCTTCAAGCTACTTTCATATTCTGTCAAAAATAACTTGAGTGAATTTAAAAAGGCTGTTTTCAACCAACCTGGCCTTATGTGCAACATCAATAGCCTCTCATACTGATTAATGTTGGTCCACCTTTGCCTGCTACAGATTTAGATGTTATTGTGGTTTCTTTTGAAACCTCCTGGATGAGATGCTGATGCTTTCTTGAAGTAATTTTGATAGACTGGTTACTCCTGGGAAGTTTAACTAATGTTCCATGTTTTCTCCATTTTTAGATAATGACTCTCACTGCGATTGGCCAGAGTCCTAAAGCTTCAGAAAGACTTTGGAATCCTTCACAGACTGATACATATAAAAGTACATTGTTGCTTTTTTATCTCTTTTCACCTACTTCATGTTGTCAAAAAGGGTTATATTTAAGTGATTTCTTGATTTTACAGTCCAGGAAGTAATCAGGCTGAAGTGTGGCTGGTTGTACCAAAAGAAATGTAGTTAGTCACCATTAATTTATGATTAAAGAAGCAAGACAGTCATATTGTTACATGGGACTGGTTGGTTTTAATATAAACTTTCCCTTTTTAACTGAACTTATTAGTCGGTAATGCTTTCTGCATTTACCCAGGTTGCCTTTATTTGCTAAAACATTTTGTTTGCCAAAAAAACAAAACAGAGAAAAACAAATACATTTCATCAGCTGTATTGTTTGCATTTTGAAAAAAAGATCTTTGTTTACTTTATTATGGGTCCAAATAACACCAATGTATGCTTTTAATCCTCCAGGAATTCCTAAGATCTCACTGATTTTAATATGCAGATCTGAACACTGCTGTACTCCCCCCCATCTCTCCTCTTTATTCATTGGGTTTTGTGGTTTTGGGCTTGCTTCATAGTGCTGCTTTGTGGTGAGCCACTGCTTACACAGACAAAAAAACAGAAGTTCAGTTTATCTCTCCATTCTTCACAGCAACAGCACCTACCTAATATGTCATCGCATTTCCACAGACATACATCATCGGACTGTGGCTGACTTCACTCAGCAAGAGGAGCCGGAGATGAGCTGGAGCTCCATGGATCCTTCGGGGGTTTTGCACAAGAAAGCTCCACTTCTCTAATGCAATATTCAAATCCAGCCCTGGTCTGATGGTGCAGTGTGCTCTGCTACTGCAAAGCTGTCTTTTCTCATCATGGTCGGCGCTGAGTCATTCTCCCCACACAGAAGCTGCCTCCACAGCCTTTACAAACTCTTGACATTCTCTGCGCTGCTCGAGGGCAGCGGGGGTGAACGCACACGCACTCATGGCCTGCAAGACAAACACCAAAGTAAGCACACCCATCTTTTTACAACTACAAGCACATGTAAAAATTCCTATCTTGTTTCACAGACACATTTTTCTCCATTTATGAAAAACAAGGATTTAAAACTAAATACAGTTTGTTTGGGACAGGGTCTTTTAAAACTATTTCTGTGCCTTAAATTTTTTACACATATTTCATGTAGCAACCACAACCTTCAGTGAATTTTATTGGCATGTTATGAGCTAGAGCGACACAAGTACATTAAAAGAATCTGCATGGGTTTGAAATTTTTCTAAAGATGAACATCTGAAATCTGCGACTGAATACCAGAGCACTTTTACTTGAACCCCTTCAGTTTATACTTTGTAAACTAACTTTTCACACTAGTGAAAGAAACTAGAAAGGTGCTTTTTTAAATCTTTCCATACAGTAATCTGAAACGTGGTGTGTATTTGTATTTAGATCCCTTGTATTATCTAGTATTTTACTGTGTGTAAGTTTATTTCAGAATAAATACTTTGCTCTTTGAGGAATTTACTTGTGAGATAATCAGCATTAAGATTACTAAGAAAAACAGCAGGCAGGTAAGTAATACATTTAAAACAGCAAGAAACAATATCTAAAGGGTTGCAAACCTGATGACGCACAGTTTGATCCAACATCTGAAAATAAAAAGATAAAAAGAACATGGAACAACTTCAAACTGGCCAAGATGAGGTTGCGTAAGCAGCCAGGAAAATAATGGCTAAATCTGAAAAACAGGCTGGAAGTCCATGATAACTGTAGAGGAGCTAAAGAGAGCCACAGTTCAGGTGGGAGAATTTTAGTTATTTCATTGGTCTTTGTAGAAAATCAGCAAAATGCTATGCGGATGCTTTCTTCAGCATGAACAGGTGGGCTGGACTGAGTTGATGTGAAGAAGGATAAAGTTAAATACCAGGCAGTCTTGAAGAATATCTGTTAAATAGGAAAAACTTGAGATTGGTGGAGGTTCACCATGTACCAAAATAAAATCCTCAAAATACACCAAAGTACATTCATAAAATGGCCTTGCACAAAGTCTGAATGTAAATCTATTTGAGAATATAAGGGAACTCTTGAAAATGTATATCCACACGTGTCAATACATTTGAAATGTACTGAAGACTGTCTTTCTGAAATAAGAAAAAGAATTCTCAAAAATGTGCTGAAAACAAAGAATGTGAAGACTTTTTCCACATTTAATAATGTTACGTTCATAGAGAGCATGCCTGCTGTAACGAAACTTGGAGGTGATGGTTCAAGGACTAAGATGCAATCATTCATTTGAAACACTCACAATCTCCTGTGATAGCAACATTTAGTTAGTGACTCGATTGCAAGACTTTCAACACAATTTGTTGTTATTGATATGCATAGATGGTAAACAGAGCCAGCTTGAGTTTTCAACAAATATTTATTAGCATTCTCCACTTAAGAGTTACTAAACTTTGAATTAGATTTAATCTAATCTAATCTATATTTAAATGCAACTACTTCGCCATAAATCTCCAAAGCTCTGAAAAGTTGTTTGTGTGATCAAATGGAGCACTACATTTACTGTGGAACATTTGCACACACCCCTATTATTCCAGTATTTTTGTTTTTTTTAATGCAACAAGTTTGAATGCTCTGCAGCAGCATACATGGAAAAGTTGCACAGGAAGTGTAATTCAGAAGCAGAGTATGCCGGGCAGAGATATAGAGAAAGCCAGGAAGGATGTGGCTGGTCCTAGGCTGGACCTGCTCACTCTTCCTGCTTCTGTTTGAACACCATATATGTTCAGAGACAGGGTCACACTATTTCACATTTTCTCCTCCTCATGAAACAAGTCTTCATGTTGTAGAAGTGTGTATATAAGCCAGTCTAAGCATGCTCCAGTGGCTCCCACAGCTCCCTTCAGATGAAGAAATAATTCCCTGCATAATTGAGAGGACTTTATATTTTTGTCATCGTTGCTCAAACAGAGAAGTGAAGATGGAGTTGTGGTTCTTACTCTGCAGCGGTTTTCTCCTTTTATTGACTCGACAATCACTGTGTCCATCTCATGTGGTTTCACTCGAAGGCTTAGAAACACAGAACCTCAGAAATAACTCGTTATCATGAACAGGGAAATATAACAGCCGATATAGGACTAAAGCTGACACCAATACGACTGATTAAAGACTGCTTTATGGTGACATGTTTAACAAAACAGTTTATTTAAGAATAACCTAGAAACCATATGGTCACAGTGCAAAAGCCAAGAACACATATTTCAAACATAACCTTTAAGAACATATAAACCCACATTTCTGATGTAGTATTCTAATTTTAAGTATCATCTTTTTATTAGCTGTGAGTGCAAAAATGCAACAGTTTCCACTGTGCAGACAGAGTTGCAAAGTGAAATTAGCACCAAGTCAAAATGAGTGGTTACTGGATTTTATAATACATGGAAGTGGAAGGTCTTTCAGTGAATTATGTATAAAACTGATTGTGAGTTACACCGTTTCCATCTTCCGGGACATGCTGCAACAACTTCTTTTGGTTTGACTACATCCAACAGATTGTGATTTGTGTTTGATTTATGTGCACAGTGAGTGAATGAGTAGATGATGAGTCAGGAAACGTTTAAAAGCAACGTGCCTGTGAGTGATGTAATGGTCGTGCCTTTTGAGAGTGGAGTCAAGACATGTAAAATGTCAGGGGAGCAGCTACTCCTGCTCAGTCTATGTATACGGTTTCTATAACAGAGATTGGGTGATGCATTTTTAATCTTTTGTTATCTGTGTTTATAATTTTGCTTATAGACAGATCACAACTGGCCTTAGTCGAGGCATCGCTCTTATCTCCTCTTTATTTGACTGAATTAAGTCATATATTCATTTAATTTTGCAAAAGTATTAAAATTACTTGAACTCTTTTTCATATTTTGCCATGACTCAACCACAAGCATAATTTCATCAATGCAAAGTAGAATGTAAATGGTGGAAAGAAGAGTTTTTCCATCCATCCATCCATCCATCCATCCATCCATTTTCTAACACCCTTGTCCCTAGTGGGGTCAGGAGGGGTGCTGGTGCCTATCTCCAGCTAACGTTCTTGGCAAGAGGCAGGGTAAAAAGAGTTTTTAGTTTTAAAAATTAAAAAAACTTCCAAACAGATGTAGGTCAATGCCAATCTAACCCATGAATATGTCTTGACATAAGTATTCTATACTGTACATACTGAGATTCAGTAAAAGTTAGAAAATTGTGCACTGTTTTCCTTCCTATTCATCAATAATGCTTGATGAACACCCTAGGCACTAACTCCAGCATTTTTTAATGTTAGCTTTGAAGTTAGCTATTCTGGAGGGTTCCAGATGTGACCCGTGAAGAATAACCGCAGAGCGCACCTTTGATAATGAGGTAAAAGTTATGCTGCACCTTGAAGGCAAAAGGTTTCTCTGGAACACAAAAAGCGACAGCTTTGAAATATTGATCTGGCAGCAAGGAGCAACGTCTGGTCCTGATGGACAAAAAAAACAGTTTTATTAAAACAATGTGCTTGGGAGGAAGTCAAAGTGATGTTTCACTTTGGGAAAATTACACAATACACTCCAAAAGTTGATATACTGATTGGTGCATTTTTGTTGAAAAATATGTAAGCATTTATAATTCACATTGTTGATACTGTTTATTTTTGCTAGTCAGTTATAATCAAACCCGTTTTCAAGAGATTTGTACATTATTTTTGCTTTGTTCTTTGATCTAACTGGGCATATTTGCTTGTTTGGTCTTTGTTTTATGCAAGCAGATTAACGAGTCATAATGATTAAAGTTCAGTTACAACACGTCATATTTTCTTGTAAGATTTGTAAACAGTTTGATTTGCTGAGTCATTTTCTAAAGCTGTGGCGCCCTCTTCAGGCAGAAGCTTACACTCACAATCTTCCCCGGGGCAAATCATGTGGTTGACAAAAGGAGGAGCTGCTGACTCATGTAAGAATAACTTTTCTGTTTCATTTTATTTTTTCATAATATTTTGTCAAAACTATAAATTAAATGGGATTGAAAAATGGTGCTGAGGGAAAATAAAGCAATAATTATGAACCATAAGGAAGAAATGGCTATTGACTTTGAGCAAATACAAAAAAGTTGCAGAAACCACACTAATTTACTAGGTTTCATAACATCCTTGTTAGTTTGCAGCATGTCCTGATTTGTCACAACTTCTTTTCCTAATCAAGATATTTCACAAAATATTTTTCCAATTGGGCCAAGCAGACTCTTTGCAGAACAGACTTTCATTGAGATAAGATTTTCAATATTGAAATTGTTTAATAGTGTAACAACTAAATGCCCAAATTTAAGCAGAATTAGTTATATCCATGTGGTCTGTTTAAATCTGCATATGAAACCAAGTGATGATATGAAATATCATTTGTTTTTAATCATTTTCAAGATGCCTCAGAATAACTTCTTACCTCAAAGTAAAGACTCATTTAATTGATCTCAAATGTATAACTGTAAAAATCTGGTGGTTTTGTGACATGAAAAAAGACACCATGGCAAAGTTTTGCAAAACATTTTTCGCATTTATTGTGACATTTACTCCACACAATTCAAATGAAATATGTCATAATAACATGGGTGGATACACGTGGACACCATTAAACTTTGTTGGAACACTTTGATTTAATTTACATTTTCCAAGTTAGAGTTGAAGGAAGTGAACCAGATAATTGTGGTTTTTTTACTTTTCATATTTTCCTCCTGATTTAACTGTGAAATTACTACTTTGTTTCTTCACATCACATAAAAAATAACACTTTTTAGAGCCACTGTATATGACAGAACCCATGTGTGCAGCTTCAAGATGTATTATATTATTGTATTACATGTTAATGTTTACTGAAGAAAGTGACTAGTATGAAGGCTCCATATTAGTTGCTTTTACCTGATGAGATCATTCGGGTTACTCAGATGAAGTGGACTCTGTGCAGACAGCAAATTAAATCAGAGACATTAGAGGATGCACATCACTGTCTGACCCAGAGTGTGTCATGACCATATGACCAAAAGCATAAGTACATGGTTTCACCGTATGTAAGACGATGAAAATGATACTCCAAGTAAGCCTCCGCCGTGCATGAGCCATATTAAATGAATTAACTATAATCTGATTTGGCATTAGTGAGATCAGTGGTATTTATAATAGCAGACGGAATAACAACAAATGATCCCACTGAGAGAAAGCAGGGAAACAGAGGAAGAGATGGATATTATCCAGATGCTGCTGCTCTGCGTCGGAGATGACTGCTAGTCCAGAAAACCCTCAAATGACCACCTGTACCCAGGGAGGGCAATTAACGGCGTCAAAATATTTTGCTTCTGTCCCCACTGACAGACGTGGTGTCAGAGCTTGTCATGATTTGCAGAGATTATATCACGTCACCGCTTGTTTTTTCCAAGTCTCATCCCAGATTCCTGCTGGCTCATAATCACAGATCCATGAGGTGACAGCGCTGGGCCTGGAGCAAGTCACTAATGAAAAGCCATTTAGCGGTGAGCCAGGACTCCTTAAGTGATCCAGACAGTTCCTCAGGAAGGAAACGAAGAACACTGCTAGCTAATAAACCTTTCTCAAAATGTGGTGTCACACTGATCGATCTTATTTAGCTTTTGGTGGGTACTGACTTGAAATGTGAAGCCGAAAAGCCCAATTTAGCATTAAAATATTCAACTATTGATTGTTTTCTTCCCCAAACAAAATAAGCAAAGCATGTAGTAAAAAAAAAAAACAAGCTTTAAAATCATTTGTTCTAAATTCCAGAAGAAATCATAAAACTTGCAGCCAAAATTTTGGATTGTTTCAGTTCACATTGAGATGTTTACTGGGTAAGAGCGACAGTAATGCAATCCAGAAAAATGCAGAAAAACACAAGCTCACAATAGAAAAACTGGATATTTGGACTTTATAAGACCGAGGCTGTGGTTTCTTTAGCTAAATCAAAATTTAAAAGGCTCTGACAAACAAATTAAAACAAGTTTTAGAGTCTGAGCAAGGTTCAGTAAAACTGCTTTGTTTGATCTGGAATGAATCAAGCGTTCTTTTTTCTTGAGGCTATAGTTTTATTTTTGCAGGCTATAATTTATCCTTGATCAAATCTGAATCAGTGGCCCTTGTGGGCTTGGCAGTATTGCACTCAAAAGCCTTTGAGTTCATGCAGCCTTGAAACTTGCTTTGCATTTGGTATAAGTAGATTCAGTATAAATTCAATAGAGCACTTTGTCTTTAATTCCACCCTTCTAAGCAATTTGCCTCACATAATCATGCCTCTTTTTATTTTCACCAAGGACCTGCAGCTGTTTTTAGATTTAAGCAGTGAGCCACAACTCAGTTGAAGAGGGTAGAGGTGAACTGAGGATTTATGCCCTTCAAGATTTGTTGAAGTAGGACATATAAAGGACGAACTGAACAAAACATTTTGTAAAGTCATCCCTGCTATGGCATGCAGGCTGTTGCAAAAGACTGATATTAGTTGCTACAGCAGAGATTATTCAAAGAGGAAATGTCTGAAAAAGTTTTTATCTATGTCTCTATTTAAAAACAGAAATATGCAGAAGTAATTCTGCATATTTAGGAAGCTGCTGCTTTTAAAATCATTGCGTGTATTGATTTCCCTGCACATTTTCTTCTGTTTAATGACTTGGATTGTAATTGTTCTGCATATAGGCACACATTTCCAATTTTTAATATGTTTTTGTCAACTTTCTTGATGTAATCTTAATTGCTTTATAGGCAAAAACAGCAAACTACCATCCCCACAACAGACAGCTGTAAAATAACAAAAAATTGAACCTTCTAGTCATAAACAGTGATAAGGATCGTCAGACACAAATGACTAACAGCTGAGCCACTTTGTCGCCTAAGATTAGGCTCTGGTAAGTGAATGTTACACACCGGCTTTGACTGTACATTATTAACCTTACTCCCTTAATACTTCTGATAGACATTGCCTCATTTGTCTTCTGTGTAGGTGTGTCTGAAAAACAAATTACTTAACCAAAACATTTTCTTACTGTCCAGAAAGCAGCTGTGTTAGCATAAATAACACAGCATTGATGACTTGGGTATGAATCCCTCATGGCATATATGACTGTATTTTCTGCTTAAATTATATAGGTGAAATGGCTAAACAAAGGTATAGTATTTACAAGTAGCCATACTTTTTAATCAGTTTGAAGTTGTGGTTTAATATCTGCTACCAATGATTTGCTTCTAGCTCAATTTCTGCCCTGTTAAACCTGCAGAGTCACTAAAGAAAAAACAACCCTTGTTCAACAAAAGCCTGCTAGTCCTCATTGTGTTTGCAATTAGAGGAATTACACGTTGCCAAACCTCTAAAGTTATACTTGGAAATTTACTGCAGTGAAAATTCCAAGTATTTTGGAGTTTTCCAGTGAGTTACTTTGTTGAGCTTGCATTATGCTTCCCAGGCCACTCCCATTAACACAAAAATCATGTTTTTCCTCACTGACCTTCATTTGTGAACTTTGATGTGTTTCTAAAGCTGCCTGTGGTAGAAGGTTTGATGCCAGAAAGACATTTTTATACTTGTAAGCAGACCCGAGTGATGCTTTGCAAAAGTATTTTGCTCCTAATTCTTAGTTCTTAGTAATTCTTATCAATAAGCAGTAAATAAGTCATGTCCAGATCACACTATTGTTGTATCAAAGTGATTAGAGTTAACTGAACTAAGGCAACCTATATGAATGGTTAAAATATAGCTTTTATGAGAATTCCAGGTCACATACAGTGACTGCAACAATAAACCTGAGTACAAGCCTTTTTAAACGTCCCCACATTCTCATACATAGAATAAAAGAACAGAAATAATAGAGTATAAATATTATATTTTATTCTACATTTTCCCTAAGTGGGCAAATTCAGGTGCAACAAAGTGGCAGGTAATCAACGCATATAGATTCACACAAAGATGAAAATATAAAATTTATAAAAGCATAATTCAGAATAACACACTGTACAGTAAAGGTTAGTACTTCTGCAACAACTTCATGAATGGAGTGGGTATCATTCTTCACCAGTGATGTTATCTTAGCCAGAGGCATTCTGTTGCCACCACCTGCAATGGGTCGAGGGGGCGTCTTCTTAGCAAGGAGTTAGCCTTTGTGATGAGCTTATCTAACCACTTCCTGTCAGCTGTAGATAAGTTGTTGCTCCAACATACTACAGTAGGTGGCTAATGCCACCATAGAGGCAAAAATGTCTTCAGAAGCTCTCCAAAAAAATCTCACTTTCCCTCAGCAGATAAAGTCTGCTCTGATCCTTCCTGTACAGAGCATCAATGTTATGAGTCCAGTCCAGTTTAGTGTTCAGCTGAACACCCAGGTACTTATAAGACTTTACTATCTTAACATCCGCTCCCTGGATGTTCAGTGGTGTTATTTTGGTGGGTCTGCCCCTGAGAAAATCCACCACCAGCTCCCTATTTTTAGCAGAATTGACTAGGAAGCCCACTGGTACCAGTCTACAAAGTCCTGAGTCCACTGTCTGTACTCTGAGTCATCCTTGCCTAGTATGAGGCCGACTATGGCAGGGTCATCAGATAACTTATGAAAATGGCGGAGTGGGGAGTTGATGGAGAAAACTGCATATAGTATGAAGAGGAATGGCACCAGCACAGTTCCCTGTGGGGTCCCCATACTGCACTGTAAGGTGGGCGACCAGTGAGGTCGTCCAACATCAACTGGGGCATATGGTGTTTCACTCCTGACTGAAGACATATGGACTAAAAGAGACAGAAAAAATAAACAAATTTTTTTTTTTTTTTTTTTCGAATTCTCTCTATAACAATGTTTCTTTTAATTCATGTTTTGGAGTTTGTTTTTTTCTATCTCTGGTTGTATTTAATGCCTTGGTTGGTGGTTAATTGTCTAATCATCTTAAGAGAAATGTACATATGTTTATCAATAGCTTTTTAAAAATTTGATATTTAAGGTTTGGTTGACAAGCATTGTATCATAATATTCTGTTGTGTTTGATTTGGATTGGAAATACAAGCTCGTATCTCTGAGTTTGTATTTCCAAACTCAGAGAACTAGCAGTATTTCACTGTAATTTCTAGGGTTTTTTGCTAATCTATATTCATGATATAAGTTACATGTCTCTTTTTGGTTGTAATACAATATTTAGTTAAACTTGTTCACGGACACACCGTCTGCTATCAGAGAGCTGCTCAGTACAGAGGATCGTAATTATGAGTTTAATTACGGGAGCGATCATTACGTTTTGTAACGGAATGACCGTGACGTAGCAGCGCTGCTGACAGTAATAAAGACGAGAAAGGCAGAGAAGCTGGTCAGAGTTCTGAGCTGCCGTTCTGCGCCGACAGTGTAAAATACCAGGACTATATAATATTAGCTTGGTGTGATGTGAATTATATTTTTCGTTTGTATTTAAAAAATAATAAAGTTCATGATCTGAGTCTTTATCATTATGTTTGTGCCAGGAACATTTTTATAAGACAAAAAAAAAAGAAAAAAAAAAAGGGTTCATTTTTTAGTCCATCACAATCAGAATCTCGAGGTTCTCCGTTGCTGAGTGTTGCTGCAAATAACCGGAGAAATGACCGCAGCTGCTGCGCTCCAGACCCAGTGACTTGCGGTCAGGGGAGGCAAAGCCTCACCTGTCATCGTGGGAAAATAGTATATAATTATAAGATCATTTGTATTGCTATTTTCACCGTGTGGTTTGTACTATAAAGTACATATTTTTCATTTAGCTTAACCAATACTGATTATTTTTTCCTCAAAATCGCTGTATTTTCGCATTTTCCCATTCAAATGCTCAAAAGCGAAGCAGGCGAGGCAGCAGCGAGCTGAGCCTCACCTGGGATTGCGCGACCTCTCGCTAACTGCACTGGCTGCCATTCTCCTGTCTGTACGTCGCCAATAAAATGTCTAAAAAACATTTAATGTGTGAACCGATCTCCCATAATTTAGCTTATATATATAATGTACAGTGTTTTTGTCACCAACTGTGTGTGTAACGTGTTTCGTGTGCTGAGGAGCGATCATATACGGCAGAGAACAGATTCGAGGTGAGGCAGGCAGTTCTTTTGCCTCATGGAAGGTGGCGCTCATGATCCCAGATATTGTGACTCCACAACTGCAGAGTAAAAGACGGTAACAGCGAGCTAGCCATGCAGTAGCTGCGCTGATACAGAGAACGAGAAAGAAGTGGTTTTGAGTTGTACTTTAACGGTTTTTCCCTTTGCTGTGGAGCACAGCACGAAATTAATATCTACATGTCCAAGTTTGATTGAGTTAATGGAATTATTCTACGGCGGCAGCGCGGCTTAGCATCACATGTAGAAGAATAGTCTTTTTGCCCTCCAGCGTTGTCCGCATGCGCGAAATTTCTTTATATAAACAATAACTTGCAGGGGGTCTATATTTGTAAATCTGATTATGATTAAGTCAGAGCCTCACCAGCGATGAACCTCACCTCACGTCACTGTCCAGACCGTAATATGGAGAATCTCCCCACTGGACTAGAACCGAACCAAATCACATATTAACCTGTTATAGAGCAGCTTGCCACTGGAAAGTGTCTGCCTTTGTGGAGCTCGGGTAACTGTTGTGCTGTTCCTGGCTGTACTCTAATAATCAGACCAAGTTTAATTTGTGGCAGCAAGAGGCGTGTCTTGAACATGCTCCCAAAACAAAAGCGGTAGTTTTCATTGCCTACCGACAGATAAGGAAACAAAAGAATTTGGTTAAAAATTCTAAACTTGAACAGAGAACCCAAAATGCTTTATGTGTGATCATTTCATTGTGCGGAAAGAAAGCCAAGGGAAGAAAACCAGCATCTGCATCCGAAGCAACTGAGTCAGTGAAATAGCTAACTATGCTAGTGCGGGTTATTTGCGGCCATTTCTTCAAGTCGACATCCCTCCCCGCTTTAGCTGTAGGTAGCGGTAAAATAATATTACCACATGTAAGCTTTGATAGCTGGAGTTCCTACATACTTTATAGCCTAAAACCTCTGTGGAAAGCCAGTTAGCGAGTTGCTAACCTGAAACAAATGGCGATTCCGGTTAACAGCGGAAGTCGTACCCATAAATCACGCAAAGCCTCATGGGGGTCAGAGTCAGAGCCTGGGCCCTCTGGAGAGTTTCAGCCTCATCCTGAGCTCCCAGAGGATGAGGATGACTCCTCTGAAGAGGAGCCACCTAAAAAATTGAAGGCGGCCCAACCAGTATCCCTTAAAGTACTGAAGGAATTTTCACACTTTCCAGTACCCATCTGTAAGTAATGTCACTGCTTGCTACAATTTTCTATTTTATAAACCATACAAGTTATTTTTGAAACCTATTTTATTCAGTGGCGTACATGGAAGAATACTGGATCCATTTGAAGGGTTCGATGGGCACAAAAAACAGCAAGAGAATCAGAAATCGAAAGTATGTCGAATAATGCTGTTTCTTCAGTCCATCACAAAGGGGAAAACAATACTGGGTAATAGGACATTCCTTCAGAATATTGGCCGAGTTCACTAGTAAGTATCTCTCTAATGCATGTTAGTTATTGTATGTGTTCATGTTGAAGTTATAGCTTTTTTTTCCCTCTGAGCAGGTGGCCGGAAAAGCTCTTTGATGAGGGGAAGGCCATCACCACCATCAAGCTCTACCTGGTGAACGTGTCAGAGTTCCTTAGCTACTTTCAAGACACACCACCATCCACATCGCGTGTCCCGAAGAATTCCATGATTGCCATCATAAGAGCCCTGTCCTCTGACATAACAAAACTGGGAAAGTGCGTCGTCCTCCGTCAGATACATGTCAAGAAGGGGAAAGTCAGTAGGGCAATTCCAAAGGAGAACCTCAAGGCATGTCAAGAGAATGGCACGCAGCAGGATCCCCATGGTGCTTGGTAAGACTTATGTAAAATTCTTTACTATATTCAATTACTTACCTGAGTGTCTGCCATTTAGGATCAGCTTAATGTCTGCCATGTGGGATCTGTTAATGATCCTGCATGGCAGCTTAATGTCTGCCATGTAGGATCTGTTAATGATCCTACATGGATCATTAACAGAAAAAGTGCATGGAGGGAGATGGGGTTCTCGGGGTGCCCAACCTTCACCAACTTTCGAACCTCCATAGCTACATATGTAAGTAATTATATTACTTTTTTATTGTGAAAACTTCAAATAAAAACAAAATATTGAACAACTTCCTTTATTTTTCAAGGCAAGAAATGTACTATCACTGACAACACGTTCAAAAATTAGCAAGACCATGTGCCACGACACGGCAACAGCAGAGAAATACTACAGTATACATCATTCCACGGTGCAACTGGCCAAAATAAGAAGAAAATTCCAGTAGGCCACAATCCAGATGTGCCAGGTACAAGTCAAGCGGTGGAGCCTCCTCTCCTCGTGTTGTCCGAATCATCAAGTGAGTCTGAGGGAGAAGGCGAGGAGCCTGAAAAGAAAAAGAGGGTAAGTCTTTTCATTTTAAAATTCACATCAAATTTTTCTGTTAATATTGATAATAATAACTGATTGCCTTCCATGTAGGTTCATTCACATATGATCCTAAATGGCAGGCCCTTAGGAATAAGGTGGATAGCACTTTAAATGGAAGGTACCTGCTTTTTAGTTTCTCCAAATTGTCCAAGAGAATATGGAGCAAAAAAAAAAGATAGCAAAAGGGTTAACTGGACTCACTGGATGGAAACAACTCTTATGTCTTCCCTGTTTTCATTTCTGCATTTGGCCTCTGTAGCAATGACTGCTAATAATGTGAGCCAGTCACAATGTGGGACATTATCTCAGCCTGTGGGGCAAAGGACAGGGAAAGAATGGATTTTAGTTTTAGAAAAGGACATGTGGTCACCAAGAGCAGAAGTTCCTAACATTTTTAGCTTCTGACACAAAATAGCAGAGGAAGAGATCCTAGCCATCTGTTGAGTAAGCAGACAATGCACAGAATAACAACAAAAGCAGAATCATCATCCAAGATTTTGCTGATTTTATGTCTTCTATTATTTAAAAGATAGAGATTCTTTATAATTATTATTACTACTACCAATTCGGTTTAATTTCTGAAAAATTTCTTAAAACCCCACATTTGTTCATCTGTGGGGTCGTATCCCCAACTTTGAAAATTAAGAGACCGAAGTGAGGGAGAAATATAAATCTCAAAAATTTTGAATATTACAGAAAATGTAACTCATTTCGGAATTTCAATTTACTGGACCTTAAAACAGTGAAAGTCATATATGACATAGATACATTTGATGCACACTGATATATTTCAAATGTTGATTTCTGTTCATTTTGATGATTATGGCTTATAGATAATGAAACTCAAAGTCAATTTATCAGAAAATGTACCTACATTAATTTAACAAATAACAAAATAGATTTAATTGTGAAATGTTGTCCCACTGAATAGTATGTCCACACACTATGCAGTACATGCAATCAATACTTTGTCAGGGCTCTTTCTGCAGGAATTACAGCATCATCATCCTGTGGTGGCATATTGGCGATCAGCCTGAGGCTCTAGTGAGGTGTTAGAAAAGCTCAGCTTGCTTTTATATTGGCTTTCAGCTCATCAGCTTTGTTTGGTTTTCTGTCTCTCATCTTCTTAATAATACCTTACAGATTCTCTAAAGACTTTAGGTCAGGCGAGTTTGCTGGCCAATCATGCAAAGTCATTATGATGGTGTCAGTAACTACTTTCGATATTGTAGACGGGTGAAAACTCAGCATCTCCATATCATGTGTCAGAAGAGAAGTGCTAAAAAAAACTTCCTGTTTGACAGCTGTGCTGACTCTGGACTTGCTCTAGCCGATGTCAAAAAGTCAGTAACTATGAAAACGTCACACTGGACTTCAAGTAACTTGGATTTTTTGCCGCTCACCTCTCTCTCTCTACAATTTGGAAACTTTGTTTCAAAATGAAATACAAAACTTAAATCGCAAAAGAGTCCTTTCCCCCCTCAGCAGCGGACATTGTGTCTGTTTCAGGAATAGTTTAAAACATGGTATGTAGTAGTTGTAACTATGTTACTGGAATCTTTGAAGAAGCCAATTTCAAAATAAATATGTTTTTTTTAACCACTATTGTTCCATGGAAAGAGTAGTCATCTTGTAATCCAAAAGTTGTGGATTTGATTCAGACTTTCTCTTGTCACGTGTCAAGAGAAACGTGTCTTAATCCCAGTGTTTCCCAACCCTGGTCCTCAAGGCACACTGTCCTACATGTTTTAGAGGTTTCCCTGCTTTAATGTGCCTGATTCAACTGATTGCAGTTCAACAAACGCCTGTTAATCAGTCATCAATTGAAATCAGCTGGACTGAAGCAAGGAAATACCTAAAACATTCAGGGCAGTGTGCCTTGAGGACCAGGGTTGGGAAACACTGTTAATCCACTGGGGATTAAGACACTTAATCCCCAGTGGCCTACCAATATGCATATTGGTAGATAAGTGTTTGTGAGTAAGATTGGGTGAATGTTGCTGCAAAGCACTTTAAGTTGTCAGAATAGGAAAGTGGCACATAAATTCAGTCCATTTATGGTTTTAAGAGCTATTTATGTGGGACTTTGACAGTAGTGACATGCAGTCAAAAGACTGTGAAGAAGTAGTAAATAAGTTTTATATATATACAGTGTGTGTATATATATATATATATATATATTTCTTTTTCCAAGGTTTTTTTGGGGGCTCTAGTGGCCCTTATTCGAAAGTAGGCTGACAGGAAAGAGGGCAAGGAGAGAGGGGAAGACATGTGGCAAATGTCGCCGGGTCCGGGAGTCGAACCCGCGTCAGGGACTAAGGCCTCCAAATGTGTTGTGCTAAACCCCTATGCCACCACAGCACGCCTCATAAGTTTTTTTTTTTTAGCATCAGTGTAATATCAGAATAAATTCTACAAAATACTGTGATTAAATTGGATGTTCATATTAACCTCCCTATCCATGCCCTGAATTTGGCAGTATGTGGGGCTGTGGAAACACTGACTGCAGTTCACATCTTGTGAATTTCCCCAAATTCAAGGTTGTTTGTTGTGTACCATCTTCTGCCACACTTTTTCAGTTCACTAAAATTTCTGTTAATATATTTGTAAATATCAATATCTGAACAGCAAAATTACTTAGCAATGACCTTTCATTGCTTTTTCTCATTGCCCTTTTTGTATAGAGTGTCAGCTGGACAACTTTCAGGTCAGAAATCTTCACCCTGATTAAGGGAGGTTGTACTGGAATATTTATATATTGAAATGTTTAATGTTAGTCTTGTATCAGTCTGAGTGGAAGGAATTAAGACATACTATTTACTTTTTGAATCGAATTACTTAAATAAGCTATCCGTCTGATATTCCAGATTTTGTACATTTTATAAAAACCTGTATTAACTATGAACTTTTTTTTTTTTTTTTTTTTATCAGGAACCTCCCTCCCTACCTGTAGGTGTCACTACAGTGGAGCACTCCTCCTCCCTCCCTTTTGTTTCAACCCTCTCTCTCCTCCTCCCATCCAGTAAAACCTCCGCGAAAGGGTGTGCGTTTTGAAGGTTGCATGAAGCAGAAATATCAAGGGAGACACGACGAGTCACAACAGAAAATCCTGTAATCGGAGCAGCGTTCACCCAACGTGTTTCCCTCAATTTCCTCTCAGCTCAGCTGCCCCGGTGTCAAACCAAAGTGTCCTATCTCGAAAAACAGTGAAGATGCCGCTTACACGGATATTACCTGAAAGTTTGAATACCTGTGATGCGCAGTAAAAAATGCGTTGTGACAGCTGGGCTGGTTCCCCTCAAGGTCAGAATCTGAGTAACGCCGCAGCCTCACGGACGAACACCTTCAGGAGTCGAAGAGGAAGAACGGGCGCAAAGGAGGAGAAGGGTATGCGGTTGTCTTTTTGCCTGCATTCAGCATCAGCAGTGACATTTCTTACTAAAGACGCTGACAGACACCAAAAAAGGAGAGGGTGAACTTGTAAAACACGGCTGTCCGGAAGTAGTCTGCTACAGCATTGGTTACCGAGGTAAAAAGAAAAAAAAAACCTTCAGCATCTTGCCGTTTCCTGCTTTCTTCCAACAGCAGCAACGTTCGGTTTACCTGACCGCTGCTGCACGCGACGACGTTCAGTCACAACTACCTAACGTCAACTGACAAAAAAAAAAAAAAAAATAGTCAGTTGGTTCGGTTTCAGGTAGCCGACTTGAACGGTTCGTGTTGGAAGGGTTGGTGAACTATTTCAACATAAAAGAGTTGAAGCCAGCTCAACTTTCTTGGTATTGACGCGGAGTTTTCTTATCTTTTACAGGGTAGTTTCTTGTTTTTTTCTTTCAATATTTTCGAGGATGGCAACGCGAGGTCGGAGTGGCTTCGGTCGGAGTTTACCGGAGCTAGGACTGCTCCTGCTGGCGATACTGATGCTGCTGGATGGCACCGTGCTGTCCCTCGAAGCTTCCACCTCTTCCGAAACCGACACCCATGAAGGAAATAACACAACCAAGAAGTCTTTCCCCGTCCTCGGCATCAAGTACGACGAAGTCAGTGTCCCCTTTGAAATTTCACTGTGGGTGCTTCTGGCCTCTTTAATGAAATTAGGTAAGTGCCATTTTATCATATGGTTGTTACTTGGTTTCAAACCATAGAATTTAAATCAACATTTTTCAGTTAATACGAGCCAAAAAGAAGGTTATGAAGTTCCCAATTAAAGGCGTCCTAATCATAGGTATTAGGTGACCCAGTCTGTCCTAAAGACAGAAAGTTAAACTACATACTAAAAAAATAAATAAATAAAAATTTAAATTTGGATATGTATTGATTTAAAATTCTGTAACTATACCAGATTATAAACTTCTATAATAAAGCAACAGTCATCTCAGCTCCAAGCCTCCAACACAGTCAAGTAATAGGTTTTAAAATCAATTACGGCTGCAAGATATTAGGAAAACATACTGTAATAACATAGTAAATATAAAGGACATATCTTTTATGGATAGCTCGCATTTTTCTAACTTTAATTATACTTTGACATCATCACAATATCATGTTTACTCTCCTTAAGCGTTAAGACATTGGTCACATACCTAGATCAGATATAGACATAAAGATCAATTAAAGTATTTTCAAGAGGACAAATATATTTTTGGAAAGTAGAGGTATTTTGCATAATACTGGAAAATATCTTGCTAAAAATTGTATTCAAGCATTCCTCTGTGATTGCAATTGGAATATATGGAATGAAATATATGGAATAAAATATATGGATATATAACATATAACAATATGTTATATATGTTCCATATAACAATATATGGAATGAAAATTCCATATATTGTTGTTTTATTTTATGTCATATTTAAACATGTGACATCAAATGCTCATTTATGCAGCATTCTGTTTGTACTCACTTGTATGAAATTGATTCATATGTAAATTCATCCATATTTTTTGATCTGCTCTATCACAATTACATCTATATAAACTCATTGATCAGCTTGGTTTTACATTAAATAAGTTGTTTGACTCCAATTTAATTGGAGTCAAACAAAGTTTAAATTGAGATGTTGTTTATTGTAATTCGTAGTTATTGAGGTTTATTTTCTAGTATTCAGAATGTTAGAAAAGCTGACAAAAGTATTTTTTAAATGAAGAAACTGAGTACCACTTCTTTCCGCATTACTGAAGTGTATTTACCATAACTAGACCTGTCAGAATAAGGTTTGTTTGATGATACATTGTCCCGGAAATTATCGAGATAAACGATAATCTTATTGTTTAGAGACCTTTTTGAAGAAATATATTGATAATGACATAGTAATACATAATAATTAGTTGTCCTCTCTAAAGAATTAATAAACTTTAATTTTATTTTAAAACAGAGCAAACAAAAGCAAATAAAATGGACGTAAAAACTACATAGAACCGAATCCATAAGTAAAACAGATTAAAAGGTCTCTGTAAATCAAATTGCCCTTCAAAAAATACTAATCATAATAGAAATCATCTTGAAAGCCAGAGCTTGCAATCTTCTGGCATTTATTTTGTGATTAATTGATTAATAGGAAGTAATCAATTCATCGCATCAGGCTTAACCATAACTCCTTGCCATAAACCAAAGAATAGGACCATTTTCATTCCTCAGATCTGTGGAATCAGCTTCTTAGCTTGTCATAATTCTGTTTTAAACTACTCCTTATTTTTTTATATCTGCCAAATTTTTTTTTTTTTTTTACAATTTTATAAATTTATCTTGATTGATAGCTCTCTTTAAATTTTCTCGTTTTAATATGCTTCTTTTATGGATGCGAGGCTGACAATCAACTTCTAAAGAAACAGGTAAAAATCAAGAATAGTTTGTTTTTGAGACAGTACCATGAATAAAATTTACTTACTTATTTACTAATCTAATGTCCTAAAAATTCCATCAGCTGTCAAGTTTCTCAACAGTTTCAGGTGCCTACTAAGATCGTAACTTGTAAGCTTACATAACTCGTTTGACCGGAATAGCTCAATAGTTGAACCTTTAAGGCAGGTTGCTCCTTAGATCCATACACTTAATGCAGGGAGGACCTTCTACAGGCAAGCTGCCTTCTACAGCAAGGGGTGCCCAAAGTCGGTCCTCGAGGGCCGGCATCCTGCATGTTTTAGTTCTCTCCCTGGTAGTACCAACAACCTTTTCAGCATGTCGGTGTTCTTGTTAGGCCTTCTAACAAGCCATCATTTGATTCAGGTGCGTTAAACGAGGGAGATAACTAAAACATGCAGGATGCCGGCCCTTGAGGACCGACTTTGGGCACCCCTGTTCTACAGTGATGACTAAGCAGTTTCACTGACAAGTCTACATGTAGGAAAAGAACTTTTTTATTTTGCAAGTTTTCCAAACATGACCAGCTCATGATGCTCTGTGGTAAGACAGAGTCTTAGAGTATTTATGCAAGAATTATTTTAAAAACAAAAGGCTTTCCCGAGTTGACCAATTTCAGGAGTTCACTCAGTTTTTGTGAGCAGTTGGGTTGCACACCATAGCATTTGTCCTGTTGATCTCATCTGTTTCCTTTCTCTTTGAACCCTTTTCTATCTTCAGCTACTATTCCCTCTGACTTTCTGTTTCTTCTTGTGGTGTGCTTCTGTCAGAACACTGCATTGTCCTCAGCGTTTCTTGTTTTATTTGGGGGGGGTTTCTGAGAGCTAGCAGCCTGTCACTTGACTGTTACATCAGGAGCCTGATTGAGCAGCAGCTTGTAGACAAGAAGGATGCTGCCTCAGTGTCTGGGCAAGGAGCCCAGTGTCTCAGGGGAGAGGAGAAGCAGAGAGGGGCCACCTGGCTCCAGTAGATTTCTTGCAGGACACAGCTCAAGGACGTATAAAGAAAAATGGCAACATATGGAAAGTAAATTAATGAATCAACAATTGATAAAATAATAAACAACAGACAAACAGAAAGTAATTGGTCTTGAGGCAGTAGTTCGGAGGATGTTTGGTGGGTGATTTAATGTTTCCGCTATTAGAGTCTATTTGCAGTTTTTCTTGTTTCTGATTGTAGACTTTCTGTTCAAAAAGCCTTAGAGCAGGTCCACAGGCCATTTATATTTTAATCTCTTTTCTGGTACATCATGCATTTCTCTCTGTTTTTCATTCATGTACTTGGATTGATTGTACCCCGTGAATATTTAAAAACAATATGACCAGAGATTGTAAAATCCTGAGCACTTTAGTCTTATGTCATCACCTGTTCCCTAATAATTTGCTGATTTCATAATTCTATATCTTTCTTGTAATCTTCCACAGTAGTTCTGCCAAGTTTTTAGAAGGTCTTTTAAAGTTTTTTGAGGGCTTTGGCTGCTTTTTTATTCATTTTCAGTCCTAATCACTTTGTTTTTTTGTTTTTTTTTCTAATCTCCTAAAAAACAAAACGTCCTAGACTAAAGGGATACATACAGTGAGTCTACACATAGTTAACTGCTTGGAAAAGAGGCAGTTTAAATATGATCTTTAGGCACTGTGTAGCTTTCAATCTTCTGGCATGACTTTTTTTTTTTTTTTTTTTTTTTACAGAAAACGTATAAAGTCAATTAACTGAGGGATGATAGCCCATGTGTCAGGTCTTTAATAGATTAGGCATGACATAACTTCAAGATGCTATTCTTCTGCTGTACATTTTCTTTAAACCACCCTCTGTTCACTTCAAATTTAACTTAAACAATCAATGCACAAAATGCTACTATAGTTAAGTACCAAATAGGGCATACATTTAGTGAAAACGCTGAAGTATAGTATCATTTTATACTACAAAATAATTTGAATTGCTGATCAAGGGGGGCGGCAGTGGCTCGAGTGGTTGCACAGATGGCTTTTACCCCGGAAGTGTTCTTTGCACCTCACTATCTGCTGAAGGTGTTGACATGAAATGGGGAAGTCAAATGCAATCAAAATTGTACAAAGTAAAATCAGGTGGGCCACCATGCTTATAATGCAGTGGGGAAAACCCTGAGCTTTCATCCTCATCACATCTTGATGAGGGTGAAGTATAGCAACTTTGCTTGTGTCTAAAGGTTTCTGTAGTGTCTTAAAATTAGATTGTCCCTGATTCGTGTTGTGACATAACATCAAGAAGCTATATAGACACGACTTTACAGCCAGTGATTCCTAAAATAGGTTGGTGTCTTATCAAAATGTGCACCTGGGACTGATTGTCCTGGTGAACTTTTGTGTTTAGTTTGATAACAGCCACCAGAGATACAGGAGTAGACAGTGGGGCACACCTGGGTGAATTACCTTGATACTTGTGAAGCTATTTGTGTTATGCATCCCCCTCCCTCTGGTGAGGTTGTTGTAACAGGTTAGCCTGATCCAGTTGGGTTCGCCCTCCTTGTATGATTCAGAGCAGACCAAATTTTCTCAGAAGGACTGTGTTGCTTCCGTGTAAAAATCAATGAAAGCATAAAGTTTCATTCAATAGCTGATACATGAGCTTAGTTTCTGTTGTTGCTGGAATTTGGCCTCAACCCAAAACTTGTTTTTCTCACATGGGAGAGAACACCGTAAAGGGCATCAGTTAAAAAAAGTTATATTAGAAGATTTTTTTTCTTCAGTTTATGGGAGATTAGTGAAATTTTTATATTTTCTTAAAATTCTGACATTAAAATCCTTTATTATTGTTTAATGTTATGGTGATATTGTAATTCACAGTTAGTCAGTATGATTTGTAAAGAGTCATAAAACAATATAAGAATACTGTCAGCTTATAGTATTTAACCACAGGAAACCATGTTTTTTTTAGGAAACCAACATGTTTTCTGTAGTTAAATAAGTTATAAATTTTATCAGTCACTAAAGATTATGCTTGCTTGCTGAATACCACCACCATGACATCAATTGGGTGTTACAGAAATCTGATTTTTAAGTGTATATTATTAGTGACCTTGCTATTTTAACTGCTGCTGAATACCTAATAATAGAGAGATTAACATGAAATGTTTTTTGTCTGACTAGTAGTACTTATCACATATTTATTACATTTCAGTGATTTTTTTTTTCCCATTTTGTGGTGTTTTCTTAAAGACTAAAAACTATATCAGACATGGGCACAGAGAATGAAAGTGCCCACAGAGAAAATGGTTTGTTGACTTGTCCTTGGCCTTAAGAGGAGGCTTAGATGGGCCACTGATCTATACATGAATTCTCAGAAGGCATTTTGGATCAGAGGATTGAAATGATTATAGCCTGACAGATCGCACTACATAGCTGTTCTATGTGAACTGAGAATTTGGTATACAAGCAGAAGAGAGTTCATATTTATCTTCTATCTGTACCTGCAGCCCTGTTTAGCAATTGTTAAAAATCACACTTATTGTATTCTGATGAGTAATCTCACTTATTGTTTTAGATTTTTATGATGTTGGTGGCTTTTATTCATCATTTACTGGAAGGGCAGAGTGGACAGGGGAGACCTGCAGTAAAAGCACCCTGGACAGGAATAGATACCGGATCAACTGCTTCGAGGACTATATTCACTGTATATGGTGCACAGTCACTACCCTTTCAAATCCTGATATTATCTTTATCAATACTGTGTTAGGAATTCTGAAGTTGTTAGAAACATGTTGCTCAGACAAAGTTACTTCCTAAAGAGACATACCCAGAACCTAGAAGACAAAACAAGGAAGTGTTGCTTTAACTAATTTGTCACTCATTTAAAACCTTTAGCTACTGGATTAATTTATGCATTAGTTGTTGTTGAGAAGTGTGGAAACTCATCAGTAAACTGAACTTTAAAATTGTCCTCATCTATAATGCTTATATGGAAGAAAAAGCCCTAGTATTGCATTAGAAAGCACAGCTTGATAAGTTCAAGGCAATGTCACAAACTATCCTTTACTTATCTTTACTATGTTATTTAGGTTAAGACATGGACAAGAAGACTTCTAGGTTTATTGACTTTCTCCTATTCTTAAGTACCACTGTACTTGTGCAACATTTCTGGGGTGAAAGATTTAAGTCAATCATGAAAAGGGCTATTTGTCATGAAATGTGGTGGAAAGTGGTGAGGCAGACGCGGTAGAACCAGGTTAAAATGAGATGATGAGGTTTAATGGTGAAGTATGGCACAATATTATCCAAAATAGTCCAAAACCCAGGCAGCACTACTGAGTGGAAACCAGGACTCAACACAGGTAGCGACAGTGTGAACGAATGGACTGAGAACACATTGACAACCAACAATACGACAAAATGAGACAAGGACCCGACGAGGAACAAAGAACTCAGGTGGGGTTAAATACTCAAGAGGTAATCAGGGAACGACACACACCTGGGAAACAATCAAGGGGAAGACAGGACAACAAGGAGACTCAGGGACACAGAAAACTCTAAAAGAAACAGAGAAAAACACAGATCCTGACACTATTATTATGTATTTTCAGGCACATACTGACGTTTTACTACACAGTCAAGTAACTGTTACATTCAGTTGTTATGAAAATGTTTTATACATTTAAAATAACTTAAAATAAATTTGACTTTGCATTATAGCATTTTCTGATACCTTGAAATTGGCCTCTGGTTCTTTAAGAAGGCAATTCCCTTTCCGTCACTCCCTCTTTAGCACGACAGTGCTTCTCCATGATGTTTCTTACAACCATTTTTAGGAGAGTTGGACTGAGAAGTAATTCATATAATAAGCTCAGTAGATGCACAGTTCCACCAGGTGTTTGCTAATTGCAACTGCTACTAGTCTGGTGGAGCTGGCTGGGTGAGACATGGAGGAGGGGAATGAAGCTCCAAGGTGGTGCTTTGAATAAATAGGCAGCGCTTTGTATGAGCAGAGATTAAGATTGGTTGCCATGGGAGATTCAAGAATTTCTTAATCATGCATGAATGAATCAAAGAAATACTCCAGGCATGTGTTTGACGAGGCATTAACATTATAACATGATATACAGTACAAATGCATAATTTTTCATAATGCTTCCCCCTTAAGGAAAAAATTCAGTACATTAATCCATCAGCAGCAAACTTGGTGTCTAATGACCTCTGTCCCTTTTTTCTCTTTTGTAATTTCAAAACTTAAAACAAAGAAAAAAAATTAAAGCCCACATGAGTTGAAAAAAATTGGAAATTCCTAAAGTTTGATCAATTCTTTTACATATATTCAGACATCAAACTTCACAGTAAATACAAGTTAGGAGCCTAACACTTCGTAAGAACAATGTCCAATAGTCAAAACAGTAGCCCATAAATTCCAATAAAATTATTTTACAAAAAAGCCTTTTTGGTGTAGAGCAGTCTTGCTGAAGCCTGTTACATTGTGATTGCTGTCCGAGATGAATGGGTCTTTAGCGTCCAACTTTTCATCCAAAGTTAATATTGAGAATGGCACTAGAAAGTACTGTGGCTTAACTTTGCTACCACAATAAAATCTGTTTCCCTATCTGTACTGGGTGCTTCTTATATCTTCCTTTTTGTATCTCTCAGAATTCTAATATAGCTTGTAGTTAACCTAGCAATCAACACTTGCCTAACATGTTTCAACATTTCCTCTGTCTAAAACACCTTGAGTGTTGGTAAAACTTTTTATCTAGCGAGCTCAAAAGCAGTAGTATTACTTTGTAGTGAAGAGTGTTAAGATCTGCTATCTCAATATGTGGAACAAAAGGGGGAACTTGAGCTTGCTTTTGTGCTTCAATGATTTGAGCTTAGTTTCACAAGGATTGCATGCCTGTTGTTTTCTAAAGAATGTCTCTTACGAGAAGAAATGCAACAGGCATCACAGAAACAATCTCTTCTAGGATCGTGTTGTGCTTTCACACTTTCTGATACCTGTCAATAGTCCATACATAAGTGTCTGAAGCTAGATCTACAGTTTTTTCTTTTGTTTAAATGATCACACTCATAGATTGAAAATGAATACTTTATATTCATTAGTTGTAAAACTATTATAGCTTTTCTTTTAGCTTTTCTGAGAAAAGTGATATAATAAAGGATGTTAAGTAAATTGTAAGATGAATCATCCATAGTTGTTGACATGGCAGTGTTGCAACCATTACCACATAACAGAAGCCATCTTGTGAGAAATCAACAGTAGAAGATGGCACTGCTATGTTCATATATCTCACCAGGGGTTTTGTCGAGCTATCCCTGCACCAGGCCTTAATAAATAATTTAAACCAATGGCAGTCCTGCATAACTGGTTGTGCACAATAGTCCACATTAAACAATGAAATGATGACTCCGAGCTGCTTATCTGTACCACACCACTGTGGTCACGAACAAGGCCTCCATCACTCCGAAGTAAACGTGTTTCATGACCTTTATGCAAAATCCAGTCTGTTACACAGTGGTGTTTGAGAGCTGGTCAGCTAATTAAATGGCACTGTTTTTATAACCATAATAAAACAAATGTCCCATCAGTCACACACTTGAACAAAAAGTGTTTTTAAATGTGTTTTTATTTTCTTTTTGTCTCTCTTTTGTGCTTGCTCATTGAAGCTAATGCAGTCGCCAACAGTTCCCAGCTAGTCACCTGGCAACAGGACAATGTTCCTGGCTTTGGAAATAATGATGTGTTGCAAGTATCAGGCTATGTTGACACTCTGTACACTTACAGAAATGAAAGAACTGCCACCCTTAGCTGGTTTTATATGATCTTGCTCCATAAAGACCCTCATGAGGGAATAAAGCACAGGACACAGACTACTGTTGTTGTTAAGCAGCCATAAAAAATGACCTGAAGTTGGTATTTTTCAGTGCAAAATTAAAAAAAAATAATAAAAATTTTTTTAAGAACATTCAGAGCCTTTACAAAATGACTTTAACTTTTTCCTCATGCAGTCATGTACTGCAAACTTTATGTTATTTTGTTTTATGTGACATTCCAACACAAATTACTGCATAATTGTTTTACGAAAACATCTGAAAAATATATTGTGCATTTGTATGTATTATTTTAAACCCTACTATTTCAGCTCTGGCTGTATATGTTCTGCTTGAAGAGTCATCAGCTTTGACCAGGTTCCCTGTCTCCCTCACAGCTGATCGCAGTAGATCAGATGTGAAGGGAGATGTAAAGTATGTACACCAGAAAGTTTTATTTTGGTCTTATTTGACAAGAGCACCATCATCTGCATGTGGGCTGTGTCTGCTACATGGTTTGCAGACAACTACAAATTGGCCTTCCGATAACATTGTTTCAACAGTAGCTTTTTTTCTGCCACTTTTCCATTAACTTGTGGGGTTCACAGCTGTAAGTTTGCCTGATCTGTGGATTGTTTCTGCCCCTCCATTACCATACTATTGACTTCTGCTTTGATTAATATGCAGAATAGCTGTATTTGTCCTGAGATTAAATTACAATTACTCTCTGTAGTATTTTGGTTACTTTTGAAAACAGCAGTTTGCAGTGGTCAGTTTTCCAAGAGAGGTATCAGAGGGAAGGGTGCTTAATAAAACAGTGCACTACACTTTTTAGATTTATACTTGTCACACATTTTAAAACCTGTTTGTCTCTTTCATTTTACTTTAGTATTATGCAATATTTTATGTTGGTTTGTCACAAACCCAAAAACCAATTTAAAGCTTGGGGTTGTACCTGGTGAAAAGTTTAGGGGACGAAAATAAGTTTACAAGGAATTGCACATACCTCTTAACCACACTGATATAACTACTATTACTATTATTCCTGCCTGTTCACTATCTAATCTTCTCTAAACTGAAAGAGCCATGATAGTCATAATTTAAGTCCTTCAGGAGGGATTTTTAAAACAGTGTGAAATGTCATCACTTAGCCAGGGTTGGATGTTTCCACATACTCAACAAGCCTTACAGGATGCCTTGAGAGTCCTTACACGTAGAAGGCTCAGTAATCATCCTGAAATGTCTTTTTTGACTCTTCCTGATTGAACTGTATGCACAGCCTTGTCCATTTTAGACACTCTTGAAATGTTTAATTTAGAGTTTCCCTCTTTGATCCGGTATTGAACGCGACTCTCCTTGAGGCATGAGCAGCAATATATTATACCAGCTAGCCGTGACTATTGCTTTCATCGAGGACTGTGTACTTTAGCATTTTAACAGTTTCTTTTTTCAAGCAGAACTCAATGGGATATTTTAGAAATATGTTTCTGATATTTTCTTTCCACAGGAGTCAAGGTAATATTCCTGTGCATCTGTGACCTCTATTCCTGCCTCTGCAGAGATACTGATATTCACATGGCAGGCTTATCAGTCACAATGTGCCTCTTGTTTGATTGCCATATTCCATACCAGTCCATTGTGGGCTATTTATGGATTAGGGTTCAAAGACACTCACTGGCTTTACACAAGGGGTCATAGGACTGTGTCTACTCTAATAATACCACTGTGTTGTTTCCCATGCCACCATCTAGATTCTGATATGTGTCTCTTTGTCAACTGAGCTTGACTCCATTGAAATGCATATTCTTGACTTGGAATCTGTGATTCCGTTGACTTTTTTGATTGGTGTGGCTTGACCAGGTTTCACTCTATATGTTA
This sequence comes from Alfaro cultratus, assembly GCA_903066825.1. Taxonomy (NCBI): domain Eukaryota; kingdom Metazoa; phylum Chordata; class Actinopteri; order Cyprinodontiformes; family Poeciliidae; genus Alfaro; species Alfaro cultratus. Next base: position 2,173 of record CAEFZX010005983.1, on the reverse strand, counting down.
TAGTGATAGGCTAAGTCAGGTCAGAGTGTTTTGAATTTGTTAAACTGAGGGCCTGAATTGCTCCCTCTGGGCACTACTTAAAGTGTGTGCATAGTTGTGTATTTAAAAGAGAGTCTTGGTACAGAAGATTGAAAGCTACACAGTGCCTAAAACTTTCCATGCAGATCATACTGGCTGCAAATTATTGAGGAAATAATACAGGTAATTGCTTAATAAATATTAAAAAAGTTGTGGTTCTCTTAGAATTAAAGTAGAACCTAACAAAAATATTTGCTCTCTTTTTTTATTTGGGCCTTTTAAATCTTGTACATACTTGCTCTGTGTCTGCTTGGAAAGAGCTCAGAAAAATGTCTCCTTGAGGTCTCACTTTCAGATGTTAAGCTTTTTTTTCCTAGCAAGCTGTTTTCCTTTTAGTTCTAGTATGCCTTATTGCTTTTTTTTGGCTTAGAGAGGCAACATATATTCCTTTAAATGTACTTAGAAATTGGGAACAAACTGAAATTGTCAAATGGTTTCATAAAGCAAAACACCTACATTCGCACGATTTCTGAGGCATGATTGTCGTCATTGTTTCTGTTTGTCTGAGAACTAATTAGAGCTTTCTGGGCTTTTACTGTGTGATCCCATGTCCCCAAACTGAACTGATATACAACATTTCTCACACCACTGCCTCAGTCACAGTTGTAACAAACTCTATGGTAGTTGAGATGTAGTGACCATGAAGGTGCTAATTTGTCTTTTAGTCCTCAGTGATCAGCTTAATGCTTCTCTCTACATAGACAGTCTCAGGAAAAAAAAAAAAAACAGAACTTAAATCTAGCTCACTAAACATTAAAACAAATATTTAAGATGAAGAAAAGTTCTTTTTTGTAGACATCTGTTGTCAGGATTAGAGTTTTCTCTGTGTTGATTTGAGTTTTTCTGAGTTTATGTTGAGTTTTCTGTGTCCCTGAGTCTCTTCGTTGTCCCGTCTTCCCCTTGATTGTTTCCCAGGTGTGTCTCATTCCCAGGTGTGTCTCGTTCCCTGATTACCTCTCGTGTATTTAATCCCTCCTCAGTTCTTTGTTCCTCGTCGTGTCCTCGTCTCATTTTGGCGTCTGTCAAAGCTGTTGTTTGTTGTCTCAGTGCATTCGTATACCCAGTTGCTACCTGCGTTGAGCCCTGGTTTCCGCTAAGCAGTGCTGCCTGTGTTTTGGACTATTTTATCTTTTTTTTATCTTTTTTTTTCTCCGAAGAGTTTTTTTGCGGCGCTAGTGGCTCGCATTTTTCCGCAACAGTAGGCTGACAGGAAGGGGGGAAGGAGAGGGGAAGACATGCGGCAAAGGTCGTTGGGACCAGGAGTCGAACCCGCGACGTCCGCGTGAGGACTAAGGCCTCCAAACGTGGGGCGTGCTAAACCCCTGCGCCACCACAGCACACCCCGACTATTTCATCATTAAAAACATCATTATTCATCTCTACCTGGGTCTCAAGTGTCTGTCTCACCACCACAGCACACGGTTTCATGACATCTGTAGAGAAATGAAGTGCATTAGACCATAAAATATAATGCCTACTTCTCCAGCAGTGCTGTCATCAAACTGTCCAAGCATTTAATACTTCCACAGATGTCTTGTATATCTGAGGAATTTCTGTTGGAGATTTCTGACATCCTGTCAAGAGACATCAATCCATTAATTTTCTCCACCCACCTAATCCTGTTTAGGTTCACAGGAGTCAGGGAGTGTCTGTTGTCAATCTGAAGCAGTTTGAAGGTCTGAGTACAGTGATCCCTCGCTATATCGCGGTTCACCTTTCGCGGTCTCGCTGCTTCGCGGATTTTTTGTGTTTTGTTTGTTTTTCACAGTGCATTGTATTCTTCGTCCTGATTGGCTAAACAATCTCTGCGCTTCTTCTCTACATGTGCGCCAATAACGTTACGGTATTTAAACACAGTGAACCCTTGCTATAACGCGGTTCACCTTTCACGGTCTCGCTGCTTCACGGATTTGCATCGTGCATTGTGTTCTGCATTCTGATTGGCTAAATAGTCTTTCCGCTTCTACTCTACCTGTGTGTCAATAACGTTGCGGTTTAATATGTACACGTACGTAAAATAGCTTGCCAAATTAAAGTTTGCAAACATAATCGATGGTGGCATGTCGGTTTATAAGAATCTTTTTGCCCAGAAGAA
>CAEFZX010005979.1:0-33975 GCA_903066825.1 Alfaro cultratus | reverse complement strand
ATCAATGTCATTTTCACAGGTGGCGGAGCGTTGTTGTTAGCAGCTGCTGAAAGTAACTAAAAAAGTTACTTTTAATGTAACTTAGTTACTTTCCAAATCAAGTAGTCAGTAATCTAACTAAGTTACTTTTTCAAGGAGTAATCAGTAATCTGATTAAAGTTACTTTTACCTTTTTCAAACCATCACTGGTTGTTATTGTGTTCAACAGCAGCGATTTGTTTCATACAGATCAACTAAAAACACTGCGCTGTACAATTCCAGTGAGGAGTTTACATGCATTATGGCAAAGTAGTTGAATGATTTCTTTAGGGCTGTTTATTTATACATAAACTCCCACAATTATCTTTGGTTAAATGCCCGTCAAAAAGTTGTACCTTGGTTCCATTCTTTTTGTACTCATCAACGAGCTTTAAAATTCTGTCTGCATATCTGACGACTCTTCTTTTCAAAATTAGTGGAGTTAATTTTAAATAACTTGATTTTATGCACAGACCCAACCTTTAGACAAGCGAAATAAAGTTGATGTCTGGAACAGACACATTCACATATGGTTTTAATTGTGGTTTGTATTTAATGGAAACACAGCAGTTGCTAAATTGTGTTTTTTTCGATATTACCGGAATATTAAGTTTTGTGCACATTTGTGCTGAAAGCGCAGTTAATGTCCAAGTTTCATTATCTAGCTGTTGATTGGAAGGGGAGTATTCATTATTCCATCTTCTTTGTGCAATGTACCTTTAGTGAAAAGGCCCAACGATGTAATGCACCCACCACTATGCTTGGCATCTGTGCAGTTTTCCCAGGTTTAAACTTAAGTTTGACTCTTCCAGTCATACTTGTCATTACTCTGGCCAACTAACAAAGACTTTGTCTCATCTGACCTAAGAACTTTTCTGCAGAAGGCATTTGTCTTGTCCATGTGGAAGCCACAAATTTCCATCAAGCTTGAAGATGCTATTTCTGGAGCAGGACTTTCTTTCTTAGTGGTCACCCAGTTAATCCATGCTGGCATGATTCTCTGTGGATGTCACATGGGTGTTCCAGCACACTCTTGTTAATGACAAGGTTGATCCTTGGTCCTAGCCAATTTCATCTAAAGTAGACAGCTTGGCTAACTGGAGGTGGTAATATTTAGAGTAACTTTTCAGGAAAAAAAAAAAAAAATTTCTAATGTAAATTTTATTTTACATGTATGATGGTGTGGTGAAAAGCATGATTATTACATTTAGACTGTAAATGTGAAAACAGAAATAGAATTCTGTGGAACATTAAAGGGGACCAACTATATACTTCCTCTTGGAAGTATGTAGTTGAAACAGCCCATGCACTTAAAAAAAACCCACCCTGGCTTTTCTTTTGCAACAAGTTAATGTTTTTTGGTGTCTGGAAAATGAGCCGTTTCAAAAACCTACTGATTGTTGAGTCACAATAAACCGGTTACTTATTAACGCTGGCTAAGCCCAGTCCGTAACCTAGCAACCCAAGTGGAGTTCCAACTGGTTTTCCTGCTGTGTGCACTGCAGGAAAAGACAACTGATTAATTGTTGACATGAGAAAAATGTCTCGTTAGAAATAAAATAACCTTCCAAGTGTACTTTAAAAAAAAAAATAATATCAAGGAATTATTTGCTTAAAACAAAACCCCTATGTCTCGCTGAGAAGTTACTTTTAAGTTAGTTTTAGATTTATTGCAAGTGTACTAATATATTTGCACCAGAAACTACACCAAAAAAATATTTTGTGTTTTTGCAGTGTAGGTTATGTGGTGCAGAGAATTTGTGATTAAAGGACAGAATGATGTATTCAAGTTAACCAGATGATGCTCAGTGTGTAAAAAAGAAAAAAAGAGGTTAATGTAAGTTTCCAATTCAACCCAAACAGTTCAGCTTATACGCTGCTTGTGTTAGTGTTGTAATTGAGCTATGACCACTTTATTTTAATCCTAAGAATTTGATAAATAGAATGATAATAGGATAATAGAAAATAGCATGATTAAACTATGAAATTGTCATTGTGAAAAATGTGCAGAAGCTGTTTAACTTGTGGGATTTAACAGATTAGAATTATATAAATGTTAGTAGAGAATGAAGTGAAGATAGAATCTGCCTGGAGAAGAGGAGGGAGCCTCTCACCGGTCCAAGGAGCAATCTGTCCGCTAGATCTCTATGAGCGACCTCTCCACATGACCTTGTCAAAGGAGGGAAAAGAGAGCAGAGCATGGGAGGACTGACAGGGAAAAAAGAAAAGAGGAGAAAGGCCCAGGAGGTGAACAGTGTAGCAAAAAGCATGAAGAGTCTCTGAACGAGGAGACTGTGAGGCAGGCAGGCATTCAGCAAGTCGGGAAAACAGGAGAATAAAAAAAATCCTCTTAACTTTTCCCAACAACAGCTCCACAACCCACAGCCCCCCTGCTCTGTGTACACCCATCTCCTATTATTTCTCTCCCATGTTACTTTCTTCTGAAAATCGCCCAAGGCTAGCAGCTCTCCTGGGTGGCTCACCCTGAAGCAAAGCCCTTGTTTCTTGCATGCTGGTAATAATTTGCACTTGCTGCAAGAACAGAGGCTTTTATGGAGATCAACCCGCAGACCTCTTCCTTCACCGCTTTCTCTCTCGCCTGTCTGCATCCAAGGCATCAGGCCTTCTCCCACGGTGCTGCTGCTGCTGCTGCTGCTGGTGCTCCACGCGCCTCCACGTGCCGTCCTCCCCTCCGGAGCCGAACCTTCCCCAGCATCCCCGCGTCCAAGCTGACCTCTCCAGCCTCCCTCCTGACCGCCTCCACGCCTTCTGTTCCCACGAAGCGCAGCTATACCAGATCTGAATCGCTCCAGAAAATGTCAGGGAGGAGCGCGAGACGCAACACAAAGAGAATGAGAGAGAGAGAGCTGTTTGTGCTGTTGTGGAGCGTGACGAGGAGAGCTGCTGGAGAAAGATGGACAAAGACAGGAGAACTGAAGGAAAGATAAAAAATCCAATCAGTCACTCGGCTTTGGGTTGATGTACTTCATATGGCTAAATTTAGGGTGCATTCACACCAGTCGAGTTAATAGAATCCTAGTTTGTTAGATAGTCAAATTGGTTTGTGGAGGTGTGAATGCGTAATCAAACTCTGATGATGACCAAAAGGCAGTCTAGTCTGCCTACAAACCGAAGTCTTAGTTTCCTTTAAGAGAGCCCTAGCTGGGGCGTGCTGTGGTGGCTCAGGGGCTTAGCACGCCCCACGCCTGGAGGCCCTGGTCCTCGACGCGGACGTCGCGGGCTCGACCCCTGGTCCCGGCGACCCTTGCCGCATGTCCTCCCCCTCTCCTTCCCCGCCTACTGTCACAAAAAATACAAGCCACTAGTGCCTCAAAAAAATTTAAAAAAAAATTTAAAAAAGAGAGCCCTAGCTACGTTCAGCCTGCAGGCCTTCGTTCTCAGTTATGATTTTTTGTGAAATCCAATTGTGTGGCTGTTCACATTTTCCAAATATATACAAGTTGTATATGATCTCCTGTGTGTACTGCAAACAGGACACCTAAAAGTGTCCCACATGCAAAACAGAGGACCATGAATGTCATACATAGCGACCATGTTCAGTGTTTGTGGACGTAAAGCTGGATGGTAACAACGGAACATATTTTGGGATTTTAAAGTTGTTTTTCAGCACATTAACAACTTAATCTGCATCATCGTCCTCCATGTTGTTTTTTTTTTTTTTTTTCTCCCATTTGTGCTTCTCAGAATAGTGACATTTGTGTAGTATTAATGGCATTCACATTGAATGCAGTATGGTCACATCTGGAAAGATGAGATTGGTATCAGATTTAGGAGAACATAACCAAGTGTCCCGGGTCGCATTTTTACAAATCAGATCAACGTTGTTCAGTTGGTCATGAACAGATGAAAGCCTTGCTGAAGTGTGTTCGCTTGAAGCTTTTGGGATTGTGAGCAAAAGAATTGGGACTGAAAGATTGATTAAGAAGAAGATGTCACATGTTGGTGTTTCATCCTGCCGCTGCGTGGGTGAATTTACTGACACAAATGCGCAGATCGGCCAACATGGCTCAACCACAGTGCACCGTGCAGGAAGAATGCGCACTTCTGTGTATCTCATACACTCTTATATTGATCTTACCTCAGGGTTTCTGGTGAAAGCACCGAATCACACAATCTGAATCCAAACAGACACACACCAGCGTTCACACACAGGTGGCAAGGCAGGTACAGTGCGCTGCTCGGTACTGCCATCCAGATCTTTTATTTAGCCGCTGCAGCAGGCAGCTCCTCTTCATGAATTATGTAGTCATGGGCCCCGGTAACAAGCTCCAGGCTGAATCTACACCTTGTGTGTGGCTTAAAATATAGATAAAAGCTGAACAGCGAGCTACAAACATGGTCTCTTTTCCAAGACAGAAGGCGGCTGGTGAGCAGAGAGTCCACAGCAATTAGGAGAAGCTTTGGTGCTGGTGAGGATCCGCAGAGGGAAGTCCAGCTGTTGATCGTACGGGGTCAGAAACAGAACAAAGAGGAACGCAGCAGAAGAGAGAAGGAGGTGCAGCACAGCTCACTGAACTAAGCTGAACTTCTTAAAACACAAGAGAGCCGAGGAGAGCGCAGCGATAGTCTCATAGGGCGATAAAAACAACAACAGTGGCCGCGGCGGAGGGAGACTCATGTGCCTTCTGAGTTCAACATGAAGGGTTGGACTTGTCCATTCAAATTTCAGTGTATTTCTGTGCTCTTTGAGCCTGATGGACAATGGGAGCTTTTTGTGTTGGTGAGATGCACTTGATGTTTGCTCCCACTGCTCATTTCATAACAAAGCTTATGCAACGTCTGAGAGGAGAACAGCATTTGTACTGGCTGGTATTTTTAGGCTGCGATTCAACAAATACGTTCGGTTCATTTAATCAGAGAGGGTCTGTCATTATGAGACAGTCTGTGAAATCTGAGAGAAAGTACATCCTATTTAAGCACTAAAATTTAAAATGGGACACAATTTACCTGCTTTTAAAAGGATTTCATTTTGAATTGAACAGCTGTGGGTCGTTTGCTTCTTCTCTATTAAAAGAATACAGTAGCATGAGTTAGGTTTGTAAAGTTAATGAACCACAAGACTTCTGAACAAAAGTGCTTTGAAGAGAAAAAAGTAGAGGAAATTGGTGGATTTTGATATGAGAAAGGCCCTGAAGAAGTTTTCTTTGGTTAATTTGTCTGACCTTAAATAATTAACCTAATATAAATGAAAGAAGGTAGGAAACTGTAGAATGAAAAAAAGGAGGGAGGGAGGGAAGGAGGAAGGAAGGGAGGACTAAAAATAAACAAATGAAGGAAGGAAGAAATGAAAGTAGGATAAGAGGAAGGAATGAGGGTTTAAAGGAAAGATGGAATAAAGGAAAGTAAGATGGAAGCAAGGAGGAATGGAAAGAAGGAAGGAAGGAAGAAACTAAACTGAATAAAACTAATAAAACTGAAAAAATCTAACAAATACATATATACAAATTAAATTTGAAGTCTGGGTGCAAAATAACTGCTGATCTAAGTAATTGAAAGTATATTTGTAATAATAATAAATGATAATAAACAACTGTAATTACTAAAAGTCATCTCAAAGCTTGAGAGAAGGAATTATCATCCAAATCATCAATAGTCTTTTTCTGCATTCAGGTCATGATTGTAAAAAAATGATGTTTCATCAAATATTTGTTCTAAGTTGAATGATGAGAGCTGAGGATAAAACTGTAACTTAAGAGCAACACCGGGCATCCAAAGCACCGAGACTTTAGCTGGATGCTAGGAATAGTTTGGATTCCTCTCTATAATTCTTTCATGTACTGTTTGCAATATATCCTGATTCTGTGAACAGGAAAATATGTGAATGTCACTGCGAATTCAATGGTGAGTATGATATCACACGAGAGTGAGTTACGCATTCATAGCTCCATTAATGAATCATAGCCTCTTTAGACTTTATGCTCCAGACTTGGCCTCTTTGAATATGTCATAAGCTCATATTCTTTTTTAATGGGACAGCAAATCGCGGCAGAAAACAAACACATAAACTCAAAGAAAGGAGCGGGGGTTAAAGGGGGATGGTTGTTTGCAGAAAACAGTTCTGCAGGCTGGTTCAGCAGATAGAAACACATAAGAGGGAAGTTGTGGTTGTATGGTGAAAGTACTGAAGGGGGAGAAATTGTATAAAATGCTCAGCTTCTCTCTCTAAGTTACATTATTTATATTTTATACCCTGAAGGCTCTTTAAGCAAGTCAAAGGGTCTGTTTGCATCACTCTCCTGGTCTGCACCTTGGGAAACATTACAGCACAGAGGGACTAAAGTGTGCACCACAGACCAAACTAAAGGTCAGAGTTATAACAAAATCATGAGCACCCTTTTCTCTTCTGAGGACACTGTAATGGCTCCCTACTCTATTTACTGCAAAGCTGTTTATCTTTTCCTAGTAAGATGATATTTCCTATTAAAGAGTTTGCATCTTTTTTGTCCACATCTGTTTGTTTTTTTAAGTTTATTGCTAAAATTATTTTGTTGTACCATAATTTAAAAGAAATGTATGATTTGCTACCAGGTGATGGGCAGCGAGATGGCTCATTTTGTAGACACCAAAACACATTATTATTTCCAGAAAACAGCCTGATGATTTTTGTTTTCGGAAATATAGACGTATAAAAAGTACATTTTGCAGCACAGGTCCCCTTGCTGTATCCTCATTCCACTCCGAGCCAGGAGCAATTCAAATGCATCATTTAAGGTAAATAATTAATGTCAGTTTCATGCGCAAATTATGAGTGGATGAAAGCTCGACCAGACGTGTGCCAGTACAGGTGAAATCTAAGAGTAACACTACAAAATTCTTCTGCTTTGATAGCAGGAACCCTGCAGAGAATATTGCAGCTAAAAGAAGTTGCAGGTGAGAAGTTAAGTGATGAAGACTTCAGGGTGTACATGATAAACCATTATAAATGGAACATTGACCAACATATTTGTTGTGTATTGACAATTTTAACAATGCCACTTACAAAATGTAAAATCTGTTTTCAGAACTGTAGACTGCATCATATATTTATTATGTTTTCTTTGATGATTTTAAGATGCTAACCACTTTGAACTGCCATTCCACAGTGGCTGCTGGAAAAGACAAGACAATCATCTTGGTAACACTTGCCTTATCTTGCCACCAGTCCAGAGCTTGCACAACCCAAGAGAGCAGTGATTCCTTTATTTTCCTCATATCCGTTATCGAACGAAATAACTTCTAAGCACTTTCCAGTTTATAAACTTTCAAAAAGAAAAGTTTTAATTGTGTGTTTTGAAACAAAAGCAGTAATTTGAAGTGACACAAAGGCAGAGATCACAAGATGAAGAAAAATAGCAGATGTTAAATTCACAATAGCAAAATCAAAAAGTATACTCAGGAAAGTCGATATAAAATTCTATACTTCGTTCTCGCTTGTGTCCTGGCTGCATATGTGTGTCTGCGCATGGGTGTGTGTGTGTGTGTATGTGTGGAGTTGCTCTCGTCAGGCCTCGGCATTTCAAAGGGACCCATCTCTAATTCGCTGTGATCAGTCTTTAGCTCAGTAATCAACACTTGGAGTCGGTTCACAGCTCATCTGCTTCAGACAGATAAATAATGCACTGCTCAGCAATTAAAACACACAGATCTGATGCTGTGTCCCTAATTTATTGATCACTCCTTTTGGCTTCAAGCGTTGACAGGGTTAAGTGTCAATCACACGATCTGAGTCGCACTTCAGTTGGAGTTATTCATTCCTTCAGCCGGGAGAAAGAATACAATTTCCCTCCTGCTGACTCTATGTATAATTAACTGTTATGCTAAGTTGTGTTGGACTGCTTTTAAGAGGCGCTGAGGTCATTCCCGATAAGTAAGTGCCTTAGAGGAGACTTTAAAGTGAATAGGGAAGCAACCGAGCGCTTGATGTCGACTCTGTCACCAGAACAAAGTCTCAAGAGGACGGCAGACCGTCTGCATGCTGTCCCTCCGATTCTGGTGGCTTAAACTGTGAGTTTAGTCTGTTCTCGTGAACTTTGACGTCCTGTGTGCAGCTAAAGTTGTGAAAAAAGTGCCTAGTAGAGTTCATTGTTATTTTCAGGATCATACAGCTCAAACAGGCACATTCACACATCTCCTTGTACTAAAGGTGTTCGGTTCTCAAATTAAAGACGAACCTGCTCCTGAAATTTGATTTAAATTTCAGGAGCAGTTCAGAATAAACTTTAGACTAAATTCAGCCCATGTTTCGGTATATTTATTGGCAAAGTAAACAACTCTCAAAGTCTGGCTGACATCACATTAAACTCTATTTCTTGATTGTGTGATGGCAAATGAAAGAAACCTTTTGGCAATACAGTGCAAAACATAAACATGTCCAGAATAACTCTTTAATTATGAATGAGCAAAAAAGTGAGATGGATTGTAGAATAACTTGAATACGAATGAAAATGTTGCCAAAAGTGTGGACGAAGTATTGGAGAGTCTGCAAAGAAAAAAAATCCATAAATATTCAGTTTTATTTGTGGGTAGAAGCAAACTAGCAAACCAAGTTGTAAACAATCAGATGAGAAAGACGAGCATTGATTGATGTGAATGTTTACTGATGCTGGAAGACTGTCAGCCAATAAGCTTCTAAAAGGACTTATTAGTTGATTTTGACAGGCCGTTTAGATGCAATGGCATGTTTAATGGCAGAATTTGACCCAGGTTTATGCATCTGGGTCAGATTGGACATCTACATCAAGGATGTTTTTCAAGAATTTTAGATTAATTAATATCATGTCATCCTCCATCTTTTTCCTCGATTTACCTTTCTTCCCATCCTTTCCTTTGCCATTCCTTTGTCTTGCTCTCCACTCATCCATCTCTCACTTCAGTCATTCTCTGTTTTTCTAAGCTCTTCCAGACTTTTTGTTGCAGTTTTCGAAATTTCTTCCAAAAACGTGAAACTAAACAAACATATTTTGTTTTTCATTTATTCCTATCAGCAGAGGCTGTTAATCTATTTACTCCCATTGGAAAAAGCTGGTCCAGATGTTGACCATTAACAGAGTGACCTTGGGGACTGAGTCTTTCTGATGACAGCAGGACGTGCAGCTCATCCCGGGCTCAGAGGACAGCCCTGATTAGCATACAGTCCACTCTGTGGACGCCCACAGGGACATGAAGACACGTGGACACCACAGCTGTCTTCTTCTCATCTGCACCTAAACACAAGCGCACAACCTTAGTATTCAGCGTCTTTCTTTTTTGTTGTGCTCTTCTTAGCAGTGCAGATGTTGCTGTTGTTGTGAAGTCCTCAGGGCTTCGCTCTCTGTCAGTCGTGTCAACTGACATTCTGAGAACCAAAACACTGACAGTGTTATAGTAACTCCACTTTTTCAGGACACTGCTGTTGGTTTCTGCTTCTTTTTAGACTAAAGCAGCAGTTTTATTTTAACTTTTTTGTATATTGAACATTTAGTAAGTGAATATTTGGTTTCAGGTTAGCATGACTGCTTTCAGCCGTCCCACTTTGTTTTAATATTATTACAAATCAGTACATGGATGATGTTCTCCAGCTGAACAGAAAGGAAACAGAAATTATCTTTGGACCCAAAGAGAAAGGAAGTTTCAGCTTTTACAGCTAGAAACTTGATCAGGCCTGAAATCAGGACACAGTGATGAACTCTGACCTGAACCTTCAGAGTCACATAAACACAGTTAACAAAGTTGGCCTTCTATCACCTGGAGAACATTTCCAGGATTAAAGGACTGATACAAGACAGAGAAACTCTTTGTTGTGTTTATATTTAGTCACATTGATTACTGCAACAGCACCTTCACAGCTTTGCCTAAAAAAATCAAACAGCTTCTGCTGATCCAGAACGCTGCAGCTCACATCCTCACTAAAACCAGGAAGATGGAGCACATCACCCAAGGTTTTAAATCCTTCCACTGGCTCTCTGTGGCTCAGAGAACAGACTTTAAAATACTGTTGTTAGTTTATAAATCACTGAACGGCTCAGCACCAAAATACATGTAATATCTTGTGATGTTGTATCAACCTTCCAGACCTCTCAGGTCTTCTGCTTCTGGTCTGACCTTCATCCCCAGAACCAGAACCAAACATGCAATGAGTTTTAATGTCTGTTGTTTGTTTCATAATTGGTTATTGTATTGTGTTTTTATAGTTTTATTATATCTTGGTAACGCAGGCTTGTTAATCCTCTGGTTAAGGCCAGCTGTTTTTCTCCCATTTTAGGATGGAACCATATAATCTCTCATAAATGTTGTGATTCAGAATGGCTCAGCTTACATAACTTTGGACAAATGACCAAGTTATTTCTCCATTAGTCCAGAGAGTTCTTGAGTTTCTGTTGTGTGTTGTATATAAACTGAGCAAGTGTTGCACTCAGACTCTCCAGTTTCCCCTTTGGCTTTCCTTCAAATCAGGCTTTAAGTTAACAAGACAATTAAATTTAGACATTTGTTAATCGATTCATGTCTGCATCATGATGCAACAAGACAATTTACACAACAGAGTAGGACACCATTACTGTAATGCTTGCTAACTTTTTAAAGTCAGACGTTGAAACTATTGAAATACCAAACCAGTTAATCCTCCTACGACGGATTAATACAACACATAAACCCACTTCCTCTTTACATTCTCCTCACACTGAGAACACACGCTTGACGCTATAGAACAATTTCCAATCTCCATTTCTGATTTCTGACCTGTGATAATTGGCAAACGGGGTACCTGACGGCTGCCGGAGCGCAGGCCTCCTGTCACCTGCAGCGCCGCAGACCCTCAGATAAATTATTCATGCCTAATATCATTATGTAGGCGCTGCTTGTCATAACAATCGAGCTCGATGGAGGGAAACTCAATCTGCCGCCCCTGCTCCTGTGCAGACAATGCTTTTTAATTATTGATACAGACTAATTGGCAACAGGATTCGCAGGGCACGGTTACTTTTGTTCTTTTTACAGCCCGCTCTGCTACTTCAAGAAACAATCTGATCGGGAGGCCAGCCCTCCCCGGTGCCCCCGTGTCAGCAAATTAGCGGGCAGGTTGACCCTGCTCATGACTCTCTTCGTCTATCACCTTCTCCTCTCCTTCTCTCGGTGTTTAAGATTCTCCCCTACGTTTTCTCCTCTCCTCGGACGTTGGTTAATTAAGACGGGAGAAGACGCTAACTCGACGTAGCTGCCCATCATTATTCGCGGCACGCTGTTACGCCACCACAGGTTCTTCTCTGAAAAGATTTTCTGCTAATGTACAGAGGAAGCAGAGAATACAGTGGAGGTTAACGGAGTTTAATATAGGGTCAATGTGAAAGTTTGAGCCTGAGGTTACTGTTAGTACTGACATGGACAGGGACCCAGGAAGAAAAGACGTGAAAATATTTGAATGTAATTATCTGCTCAGGTAAGCGGAAAACAATAAAGGGAGCCTCAAAAGTGAACATACAGCTGGTAAAATGCCAGGTTTTGTGATGCACAAAAGTGAGACCATAATAAATGATTTCAAACCAAATATATATAAAGAGCTGCATAACTAGATCAGAACAAGTATCCACTGGAGCATGGTCATCTGTTCCCACGTCTTTGTTTTGAACCATCTCTTAGTTTTAAGAAAGCTCACATGACACACACTCAACCACAATGAAAGAAATTTTGTTTTTCATCATTTAGTTTTTAATCAGTCAAACAATAACTGATTAAACATGCTTTAAAATTTAACTGGGGTTAAATACCTTCTTTTATGGCATTTAAAGTTGTTTTCAAGGACATACAAAAGGGATGCCCCAAAGCTGTGTGCTGACGTTACTTCTCTTTTGGCTTTAATAGTGACTTGATTTTGCGACTTCTCTGAACAAAATTCCCCTGGTGACTACTAGCAATTCATGGTATCATGCATCATTGTGTCCTGTCACTGATTCAACTAACACGTGGCTCATAGAGCAAGATAATTATTCCGATTTTTGACTCGATCTCACCCTTCCGACAATTTTAAGGACATGTCAATTATCAAAATATTGCTGCTGTTTGTGGTGTGTTATGCATGATCTAGTCAACGTGAAAGGACAATGGGACTCCTCCAGCCTCAAAGCAGGGAAATTCAACATGTTGGGTTGTCTTGGTCTGATATTGCAGCATGTGGTGTTTCACAAGGACAAATGCAACATGAAACCTATCAGAAAACATGGTGAGGGAAACAGAATTACAACTACAGAGGATAAAACAACGGCCGTGGTGCACCAGAAAGTCCCATGGAGGTTAAAGACGCCATTGCATTGTTTTTTTTATCTGTTAAATGTAGACCACAAACCATTGCTTCTTCCTTATCAGCCATATTTATTTACTCAAAATCAGAACTTCATGACTGATCTTGAAAGGTTTGGGCTGAAATCTGATTGTTCATTAGTGAAAGCTTTCTGTGACACCAATGCTGTTATGCCTATCATTTTTTTATTGTCATGTGGGCGGTCCTTTAGGTTTAGAAAATTGACAGTTTTTAAATCTTGTGATGTGAGCCAGGCATAACTTAAGAATTACTTCATACATTTTACCTATCAAGATTCAAAGAAACCTCTGGCTGTGGTGTTAATAGCTTTTTAAAATTTGTGTTCTGTACTTTTTGTACCCTTATTTCAAGTAAAATAAAACCCTTATTGTCTGCAATCGCTCAGATCTGCTAATTTTACAGACAATTAATTCAACCTTCTCTGTGTGGGAGGGCAGTTTTTTGTTTTTTTCATTTTATGACTTTCAAAGGAACACACAACGCAGAATATCAGACAGGCCTCTTATATGTAAACTGTGAGGTCTGAGGAGAACAAAGCTTATGTTTGGAATACCTTTTATTACGCTCAAAAGCAAAACACAAGTCCTCTGATGTTAGCTTTATCTCCACATGGAGCCGCAGGTTCAAAAGTGAGCAGTGATTAGTAGAAACAGAACTTTATATGCTAAAAATGTTTTCTTACCGGCAGCTCCTATAGTGGCATCATGGAGGAGAGACTGACCTTTGATGTGGTGGATTTACTTGTTGTTATGGGCTTTATATAGAAAAACAAGAATTTTGAATTTTATTGTGGATTTAAGCGAAAAAAGGGAAGTTGCTTTTCTTAAATTTGAGTAGTTGTGTTTTTTGTGAGTCTATAATCTTGGCAATGAGAAACATATAGCATACAAAACATACAAAGTGGAATCAACAGCAGATATATATTTTATGTGTAGTGACACTCTTGTGTGTAAGAGTTTCAGAGCGATAACAAGGGAAATACATTTTGTTCCTCATTTCTGCCTTCACCGCAAAATCTGCCCAAAGAGACATAATAACAGAAAGTTTTATTCTTAGATTAAACTCGCTTTCTTCGTAACTCATCTCTCTTGAAGAACAAGATCAAAAATAAAGAAGAATTGGTCAAAGCTTCTGAATTAAAGCGGAGACAATATTTAATCATTGTCTCCAAAATGAAACAAGCACTTGAAAAATTAATAAGGCTGAGTTGTTTTGAAACTTTTAATCTTTGTTCAGCAGAATCCTGGCCTGTGAGTTCCCCCTTTAGTCTTGTCTCTGTCTGATTTCCATCAATTTGGTTAAACTAAAATGTAGTTATAAAACAAAATTTAGGTGCATCAGTCATGCCGACATCAGACTCCTACCAGGAATCTGTCATTTCTTTGCAATCTGGAATATTAATTTCATTTAAACTTTCAGTCAAATGCAAAGAAGGAATCCATCTGTAAGTAGGGCAGAGCTGTGGCTGAAAGAGAGAGGTTGGAAAGCAGAGGGGATGCAGGGAGAAAAATAAAAACAAAGCCAAGGCTGGAAATACAGAGCAGCAACCTGAAGAAACACCCAAACCAATCAGTCAGAAACAGACGAGATCGTTCTCCACGTCTGAGGTAATAAAGAGAATCAGCAAAACCGACAAAGACGGGGAGAAGAGTTATTTTTTTCATTTATTACTGGAAACATTTAAAAGACATTTACTGGATAAATCACATAATCAGATGATTACGTGATTTTCAGAGTGTTGTTTCTTAGAGCAACATTATGGCAAACGTCTATGGACGACTGAAACTGACATAACTAAAAATAAAAGCAGAAATATATAAATGGCTTGATAAATAAATCATTGCACTTAAAATTCACCAATTATTTTAAAAAGTGAGAACTTTACCTCGTGTTATAGCTTGACATTCATTTTTATTTTTTCAGCTTAGCTCCGACAAATTATATTTTAAAGCATATTATTTAAATGTTACTGTATTTTTTGTTTTTCATTTTCCTTACCTTTTGCTTAAAATTATAATTTAATGTAATTTTTTGGTATCAATTCAATACCAAGTACATAGAGGGCCAGTATTGTGGCCCTGATACAGAAATTTTTTATTAAAGTGAAATATGTCACCAAACTTTTGAGCTTTATGTGGTTTTTTTTTTGGTTTTTTCCATTGAATCATTTTATCCTAGCCAGGCACAAAGTTTATAGATGTACACAAACTACATTCATAACATAGATATATGACACTAAGAATAACAATGAAAAGAGAAAAACAAAAATGAACACATTTTTCCAAACAACCCACTCAGTTCCTTCAGACTAGCAAGCAGCCATTAGCAAACACCTGGTGGAACTGAACTTCTGCTGAACCCATTGCACAAGCTACTTGATAGTGAAACGCTGGTAAAAAAAAAAAAAGTTGTTTGCCAACGCTGTTGGAGCGCTGTTGTGATGTCTTCCTGTAGGTGGAGTTTCAGTAAGAACAGGAGTTTTTAAGGAGACAGAGGCCCAATTTCAATGTGTTCAATTATGAAGTTGAATTACTTTTAACTCATATTTCATATATACAGCATTTTTATAACACCTGAAAGTTACATAGTTACTTGTTTGTGTTATACAATGTCACAATGCTCCTGGAAAATACACAATGCTGCCCCTTTAATGCTGGATCTCATCATTACTAGCTCTGGATAAGCGTAGCTCCATTACTTTTGCACATAACACCCTCTATGAGCAGAACCGCCCTACTGGACATGAAGTGGGACTTGAGCATTTTCTCTTTAGGTCTACTGTAACATGTAGACCACTCTGATCGTATTCGGACCACTGCCAAGTCTTTCCATTAAGGCGTAAACAAACACACATATGGGCCATCTCTAAGTGGCTCAGTGTTGTGCACTCTCGCCTGCCCTCCATGCTCAGACGTACTCTCACATGCAGACATGCATATGATTACACACAGATTTCCATGAATCACACACACACACACACACACACTGGTCATGGTCACTGCTGTGTTTGGAATAAGGACTCAAAGCACACACACATGTACATGCGTGTGCAAATGCCGCCCTCCTGCTGGCCTCTGTGGGATAGTCATGTCACAATCAAGAGGCTCCTCGGCCCTAATCTGCTTTTTAGGGCCCCGCCACAAACGCTCATCTGCATAATCGGGACGACAAGTGTGGAGAGGGTGAAAGAAGGAGGGTGGAGAAGGAAGGAGAAAGACAGGTTGCAGACTAGAGAAAGGAAATTAGGGGTAGTGAAGGTAAAAGGGAGTGGATGGAGTGAGAGTGAGGAAGGAAAGGAGGGGATAATGAATGGCCAGGATGCAAAAAAAGAAGAAAATGTAAGGATTCCTTTTAAACCTGTGTGTGTGTGTGTGTTTGTGTGTGTATGCAAATAGCAGAGCACAAGTTGCATGTCAGAAATTGGTTATGACAGACGCACCTGCTGCCCTGCCTCACCCTTCACCTCTCACCCTCCTCATGCATCCCTGTCCCATCAAGAGTCATTACCCACCAACCGAGGGGGAGAGGTCATTTTTAATCTTCTTCCTTCCCCCTACACCCTTTTTGTCTTTGTCCGTCTTTCATGACGCTTTCTTAATGACTCCATGCTAACATTCAGATTAGACATTTACATCAGGCTGTAATTCCCTCAGTCGCATTATTACGATTATATTAGGGCCATAAGAAAATGGGAGAGTAAATTTCCACCAAAAAACTCAGTAATGTTAAGATTAATCTCTGAATATTTCTAGAAAATATGGAAATTTCTAAGATTGAGAAGTTGAACATTTTTGACTGGGAAATGTTTTGATTTTGAAATGTCAAAAATGTTCAACTTTCCAAACTCATTTCTTTCCTTGTTTTTGAAGGAAATTTCCAAGTTTCTTTGCAGAAATGTTCTCCATTTCTCCCTCTGTCTACAACGATCCTAATACAGCATCGTACATGACAGCTCTATCTCACTGCTAGGGTTTAATGTATCAGGACATGATAAATATGATCTGGTTCTGAAGTTATTTAAGTTTGGATTATACAGAATCACACATTATGTTTCATACTGTCATTATTTATTAACTAGAAATGTAGCCAAAACAAAATGATAATATCTTTGCAATACACATGAGATAACTTTAGCTTTAATTTTAGTGATAAAGTCTATTAACTAAAATGCTAATGTTAGTTTATTTTAGTGCAAATTTCAGCCATAGAAAAATTAGCTACCAATACTCTACTATGTGGATATCAGTAGAAAATATGACAGATAGAATTTTGATAATTTCACTGAACTGTAATCCAGAACTGCATGGCATTCTGGGGGCTGTAGGCAGAGAGGAGGCTTTAGTCGCTCAGAAACTCATCAGCAAAATTTACCAAACTTTTAAAAACAACTTGAAAAGCTGAAATATGTTGGCGGTTGACTTATTGTAGTTTAAAATATCGCTGTCAACGTACTTTGCATTAAACAATCAATTACCTGATGTTTAGTGATAACCACTTTAATGTATTGGACCTCTACAGACCTTGAACTTGATGCTCTCTCAAAGTCTCCATAATTCTAAAAACTTCCATGTTTTAAAAATACGACATATATCTATGATCAACACCTTTGGTTTAATTTTACAAATGTTTTTGTCTCATGGTGTAACAAAACAAATTGTCAAAAAATCCACAATAGTCATTATTTCCCTGTGCTTGTCCTCCCTCCTCCTCTCTTTTGCATACGATGTGTGTCACCTGGTAGGACGATTCAAGCAGACATTTCAGGGAAAGACAAATGGAGCTCAAGTTCAAGACCCCAGCCGAGACCCGCATTCAAAGTGGGGAGGAGCAGACACTTCCCTGGACGACTAATTGAAGGTCCTTTAAAATTCCCACAGAGGACCAATCATGGTTTTCATCTGGGGCTACGCAGGGCCGAGGGGCCAGTGGGGGCCTCTCACATAGAGGAAAAAGACAAGGAGATGTGGAGCAGCTCTAAGACCTCAAGTATAATAAATCAGACCTAGAATAGATTTAAATGTAAATTGAATCTAGCAGGATTTTATGAAAATATTTCTTAAAACGCTTTTTATCTTAATTCATCCTGACTTCATCTCAAGAACTGGTACTTCTAGAAGTGATTAAATTGCTTAATCTTCACCTTTATGTTGAAGATCTTCTAAAAACAGTTTGCAAAGAGTATGCTTGATTTCTGACATCTAGTTTTATATAATAATCTTTCATCCTGGTTTAAAAAATACACTATATTGTCAAAAGTATTTGCTCACCCATCCAAATGATCAGAATCATGTGTTCCAATCACTTCAATGGCCACAGGTGTGTAAAATGACTGTTTTTACAAACCTTTGTGGAAGAATGGGTCGTTCTCAGGAGCTCGATGAATTCCAGAGTGGAAATGTGACGCAACAAATCCAGTCATGAAATTTCCTCACTCCTAAATATTCCAGACAACTGCCAGCTGTATTATAAGTGTTTCGGAATGACAGCAACTCAGTCATGAAGTGGTAGGCCATGTAATCTAACAGAGCGGGGTCAGCGTATGCTGAAGCGCCTAGTGCAAAGAGGTCGCCAACTTTCTCCAGAGTCAGTCACTACAGACCTCCAAACTTCATGTGGTCTTCAGATTAGCTCAGCGGTGTGCAGAAAGCTTCATGGAATGGTTCCATGGTGGAGCAGCTGCATACAAAGCACCGGGTACGCCTGACCCCTTGGTCCATGCGTACCACAGTGGGGGTTCAGACCAGAGTCGGTTAATTGTTTATAATTTAAGTGCAATTGTTTAATTTCATTGTTTCTGTATAGTTATTGCAGCCACAGTCAGTGGTTTCTGTCATTCCAGAGAAAAAGCTACATCTATTAATCTGCATTGTGTGGATTCTTTGTTTAGCTGGTTTGGATTGAATGTTGGTTAAACCAAAAGAAATGTAAATGTAATTGAATATGTCATTATTCTCATTTTAAAAATTGACAGGTAAAAAAAGGATCATGATGGTATTTTGACAGATGAAGTTTAGCCCAACCTCTGCTTTGAAAAGACATTTGCTCTCTTCATTCCAATCCAGTGGTGCTTCTTAGAGCTTACATTGTTGCTCTGTTTTGCTGGATGCCAGTGCGGCTCATTAAAATCCTACCCACTGGTCCACTGTTTGATTAACCATGAAGCCTCAGTTGCCAAGTTGGCCTATTATAAGCAACTTCTGGCTTGTTCTTCTGCTAACTGGCCTGAACATATTGATCCTTTTTGGTTGCTTGCTCAGAAAGTTTCGTTACTTATTTAGTGTCATGCCTCTGTTCACCAAACAAAGACTCCTAATTTGGATGGCTGTGGCATCAATCAACAACTGCAGGAAGGAAGAGGCATGTGAAAAAATATCTGTTTACCCCAATCAACTTTATAATTGCTCTGTGAATGTTCAAGGAGCTGAAAGTATTCAACGGAGCGACTCAGATTGTTTTCCCTACTTGTTTTTGCCTGGATAACCATGAATTCTACTTATTCAAGTTGTGCTAATTTCTCTGTGGAAGTAACTCACCTCCCTTCTGATGTATTTGTTTATTTGATCAAATTGCAGACTTTGCCAAATTCACGCTGCATAATTTATGCCACTAATCATAAACATTTCCTCTTACACTGGAGGAGATTTAGGAGAACAAAAGTCTATTTGTTTACCAATTTGGGTTTATTTTTCAAAATACTAACCAAATGACAGGTTTGGTTAGCATCCTTGTGTGTTTGTTGCCAACTGTCTAGCATCCTATGACCATTTTTACAGTGAAATCAACTACATAAAAGCAATATTAGGTGATCAACTGAGACAAGCTTCACAGGAGTTAATGCACACATATGTCATTTTGACATGTCATGTTGGAGTGGCTACTTGGCATAAACTGAGCATCTGTTTATCTTGGTTGTTTTTATTTTTGTCATTAGCACATAGACCAGCAGGTACATGAGCATGATTGACAGTGCTAAGACTCTCCTCCTGCCTCTGATTGGTTGTTTTTGACGTGCATATCTGCAGACCGCAATAGTAGCACTGGGAAGAAGTGGAGGAGCTTAATTTTTTGTCACAGATAATCTGTCTCATGTCACGCCATAAGGACAGTTTTAATAAATATGGAAACAGATATTTTTGTAAAAGGTACATACTGCAGCTTTAAGGAGACACCCAAAACACAACATGTTTGGTGCCACTTCACCCCACCTGTCATCAACAGGCCTTCCTCAGCTGAACCGGACCATCTGTGGTCCACAACTATTCCTCCAGCTCCTCCCTCTGAATAAAAAGTTGCATTGCATGGCAGTGAGGGGGCAGGCATGATGAGAGGATGGATGAAGCGTGTGCATATGTGTGTTGCAATAGAGGGAGAAGGAGGTGGGTTGCTTTGGGGGGCTGTTTCCCCAGCGGGACGCATTAACAAGCCCATCCAGTTAAATGTAGCCCCTGCATTACCTAATGTACCGGCCCTTCTCCAGCAGTGTAGGAGACAGCAGCATCCATTATTGATCAGATGGAGCTTTGCCTCTGAAGCTGGAAGCCTGTTGGAGAGAGAGAGAGAGAGAGAGAGAGAGAGAGAGAGAGATGGAGATGGTGATGGAGAGAGGGGGGCTAACAAATGGGGAGGAGGGCAGAGATGGAAAAGAGGAGAGAGATTTGTTGTGAAAGGGAAATAAGTCAAAAAGATGATTATGACATTGCTCTCTCGCATCGCTGTCTTCATCTCAAATCTTCCAACTTGCTGTCATCCTCAGTCATGTCTTCCTCCTCCTCCTCCGTCCTTTCTCAATATCTGACTCTCCAAATCTCTCTTTCGTTTCGTATACGGTTTGTTGTCTTCAGTTCCGTCTCGTGCCGAGTCCGTGCCAGCTGACAGAAGCTTGGCGTCACTCGTCATGTGGATCAACGCAGCCCTGTTTTCCTATAATCTTCCCCCACCTTGTCCACTAATCCAACCAGCCTCCGCTCCATCACTCCCTCTCTAGTGGGATCGGCTGGGGGTAGAATTTGAATTTCACAGAAAGTCATCGGAGATTTACTTTGTTTTTGTTTTTTTTGCCGAGACGGGGAGTTTGAGGTTGCTACTTTCTATCTTCGTTGTTTGTGTTTCTGTCTCATGATTTCCCTTTTCCCTGTGGATCTCAAAGCGCACACAGCCATTCAAGTCAAGAGCTGAAAATAAGCACCGGCCTAAGATTTTTGACTTTGCCATCAGCCACTGTGCTTTCAGCTCAGGGCTGTTGCTGGAATAGATCTGAATTCTGACTTCTGGCCATATCTGAATTACACTCAATAAGCCTGTCTTCTCAACCTCTGTGCTACACCAATCTCTACTGCCCCGGAGGCCCTACCCTTTTAAGTCTAATGCTGTGTGAGGTTTTCTTTTCATTTGCTTCTCTATATATTTTTATTTCTTGCCTGCCTAATACAGAAAACCACTCATGCTTTGGCATGAGTAAAAGCCAAGCAGGTAGACTTCAAGTTCAGTTGAGCTGGCAGAATCCTGAGGAATTGATCAAGAGTATCGTTTTTGACTCCTTTCCTTAGTCTGAAATCTTGATGGACTTTTGTTTTTTAGGGAATGTGTTTACCTCTTGAACATTTTTGCATTATATAGCTAAATATTTCAAAGTATTTCAGTGGGATTTTGTGTCACAGATCAAGACAAAGTGGTGTTATTCATCCCTTACCTTCACCAAACTCTCTCTAGACAGATCTCAGAGGATTTGGCCCCTAGCTACATTTAAAATCTAAAGAGACAAGCATGCATTTATATTCAACCCTCCTGAGTCAGTATTTTAGAGAAGCAACTGTCATTGTAGGAAAAGTTGCAAGACTTTTGGGGTAACTTTGTTTTGCCTTTGTAGATCTCTGCCACTTCATCTGCAAAACACCAAAGGTTCAGGTGTGGTGAGTGTCTGTGTACATCAGTTTTCCAGTTTTGCTACATATTGTCATTTGGATGGATATCTGGTCTTTGACTAGGCTGTTTTAACACATGACTATGCTTTGATCTAAACCAGTGGTGTCCAAACTTTCAAAACTTTCAAAACTCGTTAAATAAAAATTAGTTAGTAATTTCTTATTCTTTTTTCTTTTTTAGTTTTACATGCTCAACAATAAACAAAAATTTTATTAAATCTGTATATCAATAAAGGTAGAAAACATAAAAAGGCTTTGGACTGTTGCTTCTTTAAGAGAAAAATAGACAATTTGGTCCATCATTTGTTTAATTTTGCTCAACATTTTTTTTCTTTACCATTCTTGAATTGTGGTCAGGAGCCAAACAAAATCATTTCAAGGGCCAGAAAAGGCCCCCAGGCCAGGCTCTGGACACCCCTGATCTAAACTGTCCCATTGCAGCTCCAGCAGTGTGTTCTGGATTGTTGTCCCATTAGGAGGATGGACAAGTTCTTAGCCCCATTCACCTATGAACGTTCCCTGTCCATGTAATCTTTTTCATTCCTACATTATAGATGCCAACAAGCATTTCCAAATGTAAATTATTGTGTATGTTAATTGATCAGCCTCACTTTGTTTGCCTCATTTATGTGGAAAAAGAAATCTTTAAGTCTCTTTTTTGGCCCATTTCACCCCCCACCCTCTTGTCCGTACACTATGGATCTTTACTTGAAGTTGGATGATGATCGGAGCTGTTCCGCCTCAAAGAACAATTAATTGTGCATGTGATCGATGTTCCCGCCTAAATCAATAAACACCTCGCTGCTTTTCTGTCTCTTTGAGTTTGTCTGTGTTTGTGTGTGCTGCACTATGATGATAGGGTGTGTTTGTGCTGCAGCTAGCTTGCTATTTTTGTCACTGCTCACATGCTTTTATTCAAACGTGCGGGAGGTGGGATTTAAAGTTCCTTTGGAATGCATCCCTGCTCCTACACACCTGAATAAAATTAGCCATTTATGAAAAAACCTGCCAGCATGTGAAGCAGGTGATTGAGGATTTCTTTTGGGTGTGTGGACAGTGGCACTGGAGGACTGCTTTAATCTGATGCCTGTAATGTGTGCATTGTTGTTCTGCTCTCCGTTTGATGGGAAAATTCTCCAGGATCAATAATCTGATTAAAACTGAAATGAAAGGTTTTTTTTATTCTTAAATATTCTGATCAAGAAGTTATTTATTAAGATGATTGTAGAGTCAATTTTTCTGTCTTGTGCGATACTGCATATTTTGGTATCAATACCAGGTGGTGAGACAATATCACCAATACGTAATCACCAATATGAATACTGAAGTATTGTGTCTTATGATATGACTCAATAGTTTTTATTATTTAAGTTTGATATATCATCAAATTCTGACCTTCAAGTGTTTTTGTGGGTTTTTTTTCTTTAAATGATTTAGTTAAAATTTGTAGGTCAAAATCTGAACAAAGGTTAAAAGCATTTATAAAATATTTTTGATAATATATTAACATGACAAACAGAAAAATAGAATAACAAAAAGAACTTGTCCAGTTTTTCTCTTTAAAAAATTGCAAAAAAATATATATATAATCTGAAGTAAATCAAAAGCAATTTATTAGATAGATTTGAAAAACTACAGCATAAAAATAAAATATAATTTCAAGAAAGAATTTGAAACTTAATTATCAATCTTGCAATACTGGTATTGAACCAATGCTGATATTGATTTGGATCATATAATGATGAAAAGATAACGTGCCGTAAACATATTTTTAGGACGATGGATGTTTGATAAGGATAGAAATGACCTTAGCAGACAGTCATGACATTAGATGGACGGTAATGAGTCCAGTAAATTGTGAAGTGAATAAAAGCGATCCAGTCTTTGTGAGATGTCCGTGGCGAGACATGGGCCAGTGAAATATTAATGAGATGTAACATTTTTGCAGTGAGGTAATTTTTTTTTTCTCCTCTGTCCTTTCACTCAGAGTTCCAGTAGTTTGTGTTGTCACCTCTAAAAATGCACACAGTAGCCATGCACACACACGTACACGTCACGCAGGCGGTGCTTCAGCTGGTCTAGACAGGAATGAGTCAAGTGTGTGAGTACGTGGAGGCCATTTGCAGGATGGGGAATGAACACGTTGTGGCACTCAGAGGGCATCTGAAGCCTTTCAGGGTGAGAGGTGTGTGATTCAGCCTGAGGTGGCAGCTAAAGCGGGAAGGAAGAGTGTTTTTATTTTTTTGTATTTTTTATGGTCAAAAGTAAAGCTCTGACTTTCAGACTGTGTTGTGTATCTATGTGAGAGGTGACTGGCCTGTTTACTATTTTAGGATAACATATTTTTGCCTCTCCTGTCTTCCTCCCATAGTTTCTAGATCTCTGTTAATATGACGTCCATGCTTACTGGCACCTCATGTAAAAATGGGGGAAAAGGGTAAAATAGATTCTTTCAGTAGTTTAATTTCATAAAAACAGAAAAACAGCTTCATATTTATTTTACTTTGAGATAATCCTCCAATTATTCTCTTAGGATTTATGTCAGAGGACATAAAAAAGGTTGATTCTGTGTCTGCTGGAGAATTTCTTTGTTGATTGAACCACATGTTTTGGCTCATTGTCCATCTGAAGGTCTTGTCCAGAACTCTTAACTCCATGCATTCTAACATGGTTACTTGGGCCACTGGAAATAGACTCACAGCATTACATAACCTCCAGCAAATTGTCCCGTTGTATCCAACAGAAATATTTGACTAGACACCATTCAAACCAAAAAAGGCAGCATAGCAGAATTGAACAAGTTTGCAGAAAAATGTCAAACAAAAACAAAAAAATAGCACCTTTAAGGCTCAATTTATGCAGTTTATCTGCATTAAACTTGATTTAGAGTCTAGTTTTGCTTTAAGATGGACACACATCTGCCTTGCTTGAACAGTGTGTTTTCCTGTCTTTCCCATTGCAAAGTGTATCGAGGAGAAATGAGCCTTCATGCAAAACAAAATCAGGGAGAATTTCTTATTTCCAAATTACACAGTGTTTCCACTAACTGTGTTTCCCAGTTAGTTTCATTGATTATAAATAAGATTCAGATCCTGCTACAGCATTTAATGCAAATCTCACAGGTGGGTACATGCATGAAAATAATTTGATTGAAAACCAAGCTAAACCAGGTCCTACAGGTCAACAGTGCCGTCAGTGGCTCCGTTTCCATTGCAAATGTGTGCAAACCTTGTCAATATTTCACTAATGACAAAAAGAAACACAGTTTCACAATTACTAAATAAGGAACGCAATTAAAATCATACCTGAATAAGTTTATTCACATGATAAATCATTAAAACCATTCTGCATCATCACCCATCTTCCTTGTCTTTTCCACCAACGGCAACATCTGGTTGTTGATCACATGACTCTTCTCATGCATACTGAGTGTTTCCATTGCAGATTAGCGAAATACACTAATTTCAATACACCTGAAAAACCTAGAACAAAACCTTTTTAGTGAAAAACATGTTTTGTTGAAGTTGGCGACATGGTGCTATTAAGAATTTGAGTCATTTTAGGATAAAAGGAAACGCAGCTAGTGACACGCCACGGATTGTAGATGAACAGGAATAAATTAGGTATAATTTTGGCTTCTGCAGTGGAGATGATACCAGTTTTGTCCTCACTTCTGGCAGTGCTTTCACTCCTTTTGCCAAAAATAATGTCTTCCTTCGAAATATAGATTTTTTTTATCCATTCATACTAAAAAAATAATCACTCTCCTTAAATAAACAGAAGCAAATTTGAATTTGCCTAAGGTTTTCTGTGTACAAATATTGATGAGTGAATGAGCCCAAAGTGTAGATTTTCTAAAAGGACAGAGGAAAAACAGAGGGAGCCTCAGATGGAGAGATGAGGTTCAAGAAAAAAAGATTAGATCTAAAGAAGGAAAGAAAGAAAAGTGTTGTGAGAGACAAAGAGGAGAGAGAGAAAGAGCACAAGGCCCAACACACTCCACTGAGAAGTCTGCAATCAATAATTCACATCATCTGTCACTGTGCGCTCCACTGGACCTCTCAACAAACAGCAGCCGTAATTTAAGGCCTAAACATGCACGGATGCTAGGATGCCATATTCGTACACACACATAGCAGAAAAGTGAATGCATGCGTGGATTTGCATTTATTTACACAAACACACACACACACAAAGTTGGCTGCAAGTGAGCAGGCGCCCAGACTCTCAGGTCACCCGTGCAACCTCGGCGTGACTTCCTGCTAAAAGTGAAGCAGCAAAGGTCAAACATCAGCTCTGTGTCCCTCTCCTCACTTTTACATGCAGTGCTTCATATCTCAACCCAGCCTCCGTCTGCCTGACGAGACACTTCAGGAAGTGCGCTTCTCCCAGACCTGCCTTTTGTCTCCACTGGCGGCCATGTTAAATTTATGCAGTTTATGTCACTGTTAGGTAGAACCTGACAGTAAATATTTGATATGATTCCTCTCTCTCTCTCTCTCTCTCTCTCTCTCTCTCTCTGTCTGAAATTCCCTCCAGCAAACGATTAGGCCTTGTGAGGAGCTGGGGGGGCAGATCCCATAGCAGTCACAGCCATGTTAAATTTCCAACGTTTGCTTGAGTGGGAAGTAATAAGTGATCTGGCTCAACATGCTCAGACCAACAGGGTGTTTCAGCGCACAGACAACTGTCAAATAATTACTGTTGTTACTGTTGCTATGACAAAAATGGCCACTAGAGGCATCAGGCCAGCTCCAGATATTGCTACCTATGCAGAATTACAACCAGAATAGTAGATATGTACAGTTTAAATCACATATAGATACTCTATAAAACAACACATAACCTTTATTTTCTCACTGTCTGGTATTAGATTGGATCAAACTTTTCCTGTTTTTTGTCACTCGAGGCAAAATGATACCGTGATCATTTCTATGATCACAGTATGATCATAGAAATGATCATACTGCGATCATTTCTATTTGCTAAACGCCAGAATGAGTTATTTTCTAAAGTTCGTAAGCTTTCTTTAAATCATAAGCTTAAATCTTTGCTTAGTATTTGGTAGAATTACCTTCAACACCACATGTCCTTGGCCAGATGTTGGATATCTACGTTTCAACTGTTTTGTAGTTTTCTGGAAGCTTGTTATCGATAATATTTGTCTAATGTTTGAAGTGTGGCAATTATCTGGACACATACACCCAGGCTAATAAGGGACACATGGCAATAGAAGAATTTGGTCAGAAGCCAAATGACATTGATGTTGGAAGTTAAGAATGATCATACGCCACAACATGAAAAACATACTGGTAAACATAAAACATACTATTTTGAGGGTGTCAAAGAAAAAATGTTTTCAAAGATATCAAAAAGTAACTTTCACATTTTTGTTTTTCACAACAGTTCTTGGTCCTTCCACTTGACTTCACATTCTGTCCATTACAGCAGCCATTGCAACACTCCACTGAATCGTGGGAAAACAGTTGGTAAATGACGTCATTTGGTGAAAAGAGGATTGTTACTCAAAGAAGGAGACTTGTTTCAGAATCAGCAGATGACTTCACCAGCTGCAGTAATGTGCTGAATAGTTTATGAGAAGTTGAGTTGTTGACTTTCAGACGAGACATCAAATGTCCAGACTACAAAATCTGTTAAGCTGCTGTATTATTATTTTTTTTTATTATTGTTTTTAAAACAGGCCAATACATCAAGCTTTTAATAAGAAAACATTATTTACTGGAATAGATTTAATTCAGCCAGGGAGACCCATCGGGAATGTCAGTACAGTGTAGAAACATGAAAAGCTTTCAGACACCTCTAAAAATGCTTAGAACTGCCTAGTTTAATAGGCAAGCATCAAATCCAGCTTAATATGCATTAATATGAACAGTGGAAACCACGTTGGCAAGACACAGAAGCTAATATCTCCCATCTTTCTTATTTCTGCTCCCCGGGTGTTACAGTCAATCCTGGTGGTCCAGGATTGGTTGCTTTGCAAGCTCCAGCATAAGATATAAGAATAATATAATCCATCCATTTTCTAACACCCTTATCCCCAGTGGGGTCAGGAGGTCCTGGTGTCTATCTCCAGCAAATGTTCTGGGCGAGAGGCGGGGTCACCCTGGACAGGTCGCCAGTCTGTCACAGGGCAACACAGAGACAAACAGGACAAACAACCACACACACACACTCACCGAGGGAGAATTTAAAGAGACCAATTTACCTGACAGTCATGTTTTTGGAATGTGGGAGGAAGCAGGAGTACCCAGAGAGAACCCACGCATGCACAGGGAGATGATGCAGAAGGACCCCAGGCCGGGAATCGAACCCAGGACCTTCTTACTGCAAGGCAACTGCTCTACCAACTGGGCCACTGAGGAGCCCCCTCATCTTCCCAATAAACCCCCATTTTATTTCTATTTTAAAGTTCAAAAAAGAAAATCATAGCACCTTTTCAGAAAGAGGATTTATCCATTCTCTTGAAAGGTATTTTTGATATTACTTGTACTTTTAATGTCATTCTCTTGTGAAAATGCAATGCAATTATTTCCAAAAAATAAAAAACTTTTTGGAAATAAAAAACTTTATTTTTATTTCAGTTGGTTCTTTTTAAAAAAACAACTTTATTTTTAGTCAATGAGCCTTGACTAAGAATGACTAATTTTAAGTCATTTTAGTCTAAAAATGGCAAATTGTTTGGAAGCTCCATGGTGGAAGGTCCAAAGAGCCAGTTGTGGCTCCAGACCCTCATGTTGAAGACCAACTTTTCTTGACCAAACTAATATCGTCTCATCCGACTAACCACACAGAGGACGAAGGGCCTTATGTCATTAGAATATTCAGGTATTAAAAGGTATATTTGAATTTTGACAAGGCTGTTCGAATGCAATCGTTCTTCGAGTAAGGTCAGACGCGCACAAGCTAAATGGAAAACATTTCAATTTCACACTTGATGTGTCCTTAAATGTCTGTTTCCATATCCAACACGTGCTCTGGAGAAAACTGTCAGTCACTCATCGCTGCACTTCTCCACAGATTACTGGATGTACAATCACTGGGACGATCTGCACAACACCTGAGCCAAAACTTTACCTTAGGAAGCTGATGAGAAACATGTCCAGAATGTAACGTTTTCATTCTCTCAACATGCTATGGTTTCATTTTGGGATAAAGAAGCTTGAAGTTGCAATCATCAAGAGTGCTTCAGCTGCCGTAGACAGGGAGGTCCAATGAAATGTCTGATCACAAGATGGGAGGCGAGCGATATGAAAATGAGCTTTTGTCGGTTTGAAGACAACAAAACAACACATCTCCACTGAGTGAATCACAACAATTTTCTCCACCGTTTCATTTCAGGTGCCTGTGAAGTTCCGGACTGATAATTTTATGTCTTGATGGTTTTGCTGACTTTAACCTCAGGTCATGTGGAAATAATCAAAACACTAAAACTTCTCCTTTCTGTGGGCACTGAACCGTGATTAGATTATGTTGTTTATTTTCTAGAAAGTCCCTTCACTTATGTTTAAATCTGATTAAACCAGAGCTGTGGTTTTCAGTGTGTTAAGTGAAGCTTTTATCATTTTTACCAACAATTTAAAATTGTTCTTGCTACTGATACAAATGCAATGATTGAATAAGCATCTGCTTTATCTTTCCAACTCTGATTTAAGCTTCTCAAAATAACATTTTATTTTGAGCTCAGTTGTTGGCCGCAGTTTTTTTGTTTTGTTTTTTTTTTTGCAATGTTTCATAGTTCGGTATTAGTGTTTGCTAAGAGAGTGAAGAAAAAGAAGATCATAGATGTTGTCTTCTGGGGTAGAGCTAAGATGGTTTTCATTGTCAAAGTATCTGCTTCACTCTTGCAACTACAGAGTAGTCGTCTGCATTGTGTTTTGTTTAATTACAAAGGGCATTTGACAAACTGGCATGATACAATAAAGTTGTGACTAATTTCCAACACAGCAATTTAAATATTTATTTAAATATACATAAAATTTAAAGGTCTTAAACCAAAACACTACAACAATGCCTTCATAAGCCCTGCTCTGCTTATAAACCATGGAAGTCAGCAGCACATCTGAACCTCCCTTGTGTGGCTTTACACAAAACCACTCTGACACGTTTACTGTACAAGGAGCCGTTCAAACTGTGTGTCCTGCTGCCTGTTGGACCTCCAGGCTTCATTAATATTGTAAACTGGTACTTAGCGGACAAAAGATGGCAAAGACCAGAGGGGAGGACACCTGGGGCAGAAAGAGCAGAGAGGATGTGGTAACTCTGTTTATCCATCTATCCGATTGGTCATGTGTGGGTGTTTGGACAGATGGATGCTACATCAGCAGAAGTGTACTTAAATCTAAAAGCTTTATGTGTTCATGTTCAAGTCTCAGTGGGCAAGATTTTATAATTCTGTGTTAAAGGGGCACAGCTTCAGCCATATTTTATTTGGGGCTATTAATGATGTGTTTTAATGCACAACTGTAACTTGAAGGATTTAAACTTGTGTTGTTCTGACATTGGAAATGTTGAACGAAAACTTTATGGGATATTCATTCACCTGATGAGTGGTTGTAAATAGGGGTGGGCTTTTATTGCGATACATTTATTATTAAAACAATTTTGATTCAACGTTGTCACGATAAGTTTCAATTGATGACGTTTAAAACCCCCCAAAACTTTTCTTATTGTCGAGGATTGTTAGTTTTACTGAATTCTCCACCGTTTGTTCAATAAAAGTATCAATAAATACCAACGCGCTTTAAAATACAGTTACCATGTGCAGATTAGTGATACAAATCACACTTCTTCATGTGACTGGTGTCTTAAAGAAATGCAGTACAATTGGGAATATTTTTCAAGAAGTCACAATTAAAGAGTTACAGTACCTAAGAAAAGATGTAATTAATACATTTTATTGTCACTTTTATTGTTATCACAATAGAACCGCAAAATTTCAGGATTAAACATTTAGCTGTAAACGTCTACTTCAAGCATATTTCTTCTGTGATGTTTTTCCCTGAAATAATCAAGTTATAACTGAATAAAATGAAGAAGAAGCTTTTACTTTTTCGTGTGCAGCAAAAAAAAAAAAAAAGTAACAGAAGAATAGGGAAAGAAGGCCTTGGTGAGAGACAGACAATTAAAGATGTGAAAGGATGTGTTTATGTCTCCTTCAGCTGAAGCCTGCTGCTCAGCCTGAGTCTCCACAGCATTGGCTCAGTTAACAAAATCAATAAGGCTGCATGCGTGTGGACGTGTCACGAGGAGTTTATGAGTGTGTGGAGGGAGGAGGCTTGAGTGTGGACAGGTGACAGAGTTGTTCCCATGGCGAGATGAGCCTATCCATCCGCATCAATTATTGAGGCATCAGGACACACTGAGAGCTCTGAGGAGAGTCAGAGGAGGGTTGTGGGGGTCAGGGAGGGTTACAGGTCAGGAGACCAGGACTCAGAAGGACTTTGGGCTGCAGTGTCCCTCAGCCACATACACACATGTTCATGCAAAGACGGAAACTAAAGATTAAAAATGCTGCACTCTGTTTTATCATCTCAGTGTCTTTTGGTCAGTCCGGCCCTTTGTAAGGGAATCCGTTTATTTTCCCATCCCATTATTTTCTTTTTTTTTTTTTGTGGGCTCTAGTGTCCCTTATTTTGACAGTAGGCTGACAGGGATGGGGTAAGGGGGGAAGACATGCGGCAAATGCCGCCGGGTCCGGGAGTCGAACCCGCGACGGCCGCGTCGAGGACTCAGGGCCTCCAGGTGTGGGTCACGCTATCCCCTACGCCACCACGGCACGCCCCCCATCCCATTATTTTCAAAGCCACTAAAATAGAATTCTGTCTTTTTCTCTCAGAATTCTGATTTCAATCTTCTGAAGTCAAAAGTATTGGTTCCATGGGTGGATTATTTCATTTATAACTTTGGAAAACCTCTTGTTATAGGTGAAATAATCTGCCAGAGGGATGCGTACTATGTTTTACAGCAATATTAAGGAATGATTGATCTGAAACAAACTCCTATATATTTCTAAAAAGTTACTTGTAAGTTAATTTTGCCTTATTTCACCGAGATATTTGCACTAGAAATAGGACAAAATACTTGGTAAGATTCCCTTTGTCATTCCCCCAGGACACCACTCTCTTTATTTTCCCCAATTCCTCCATCAAATGTTCAGACAATGCTAGCCTAGGACATACCACTGAGTTTTCCTTCCACTCAGTTTTCCCTTCACATGCGTGGTCATGGGACTCCATGACCGGAGTTATTATCTGAGCATATTCTTTTGTTTTAACGGAACAATGACCAACAAAATTAGGAGAAGCTGAACTGAAGGTGTTCCTAAGAGATGCAAAAACACAATAAGTATTTTTGGTGAAGTTTCTCGAGAAAAATGTCTTAGTACACTTGAAATGAGACAAAATTAGCTTAGAAATAACTTTTTAGCAAAATATAGGAGCCTGTTTCAATAATAATAAAAAATATTAGTTTCACTGGCAGATTATTTAACAATGTCTTATAATGGAAATAACAATGGAGTTAGTACATTTTATATTCAATATTAAGGAATTATTTATCTAAAACAATCTTACTTGTAAGTTAATATTGAATTTTTTTCAAGTGACTAAGATATTTTCACTAGAAAAAAGACCAAAAATATTTTGTAAAATTGTAGTCATGTTGTGTGGAGGTTGCATTGGATCCACATGCATGGAGGCTGAGGCATCAAGTGAATTTGAAGATTTAATGAAAATGGTGAAAATGCAAACTTACAAAAACCACAGGGAGCCAGGGCAGAAGAAAAACCAGAATCCACAGAGAGAAAACAAGCAAGGAGGTACAGGGAGCAGAAACGGGGTTTAACAGGAAGAACCAGCGAGGAGTGAGAGGAGAGAGGTGCTTACATACAGGAAGATTGATTGCTGAACAAAAGACGGGGGCCTGATGAGCTAATGGGTTGCAGATGTGGGAACAGAGCAGAAGGCAGACTGAGGAGAGAAAGAGGAAGAGGAAGTGACACGGGGTGAGGGAGAGCACATGGAGACTAGGGAATGAATCTAACCAAATAACTAGACAAGCAAATATAATACAACTATAGTAATAAAGAAAGGACTAGATATATAACAACTAGAACTACTAAGTAGGAACTAAAGTAAAATCAGAAACAAGGCAGAACTAATATAGATAAGAAACTGACACAAATAACAACAAAACCCAAAAACAAACTCAAACAACCAGACCAAAGATCCGATCAATTTTGTGTTTTTGCAGTAAATGTCCCTCTTGTCTCTCTTTAAACAAGGAAGAAGTCACTCTTCCATGACAGCGCTCTCTTCTTTTTCCCAATTCCTCCGCCCAATGTTCTGACTACACCAGCCTCTCATCCTTCTCCCCCCGCCCCCCCACTCCTTAACCTCCCACCTCTCTCACCCTAGCTTTCTCCTCCACTAGCGCTGGCTACATTAAAGGCAGGGATGGCTGATGCATGTAGCGTTAAAGGGGCGGGCGGGCCAGCTGTGCCTGCCTGCGTCTGGCCGGGCCCTGGCTCATGAAATATTGACGGCCGAGTGTCCCTTCCAAGAGCTGGCTCGCTCAGTCTTGGGAGGAGACGTGGGGGGGGAGCAGGAGGGACACATTAATATTTTAGACTGCAATCTCCTGCTTGACAAACTCCCCCGCGTGATTGGCTAAAAAGCCGCTCACTTTGCCTAGCAAGCACTGGCTTTCTTCGCCCTACATCACCCTCTTTTTCCTCTTCTTACCTTTCTCTGGCTCTTCTCAAAATCAACTATTTACCATATTTGCGGTCACTCCTCTAAGATTCCTGAGTGTGGAGTTTGGCGTGGAGATGTCTTGGAATGAGCTGGCAGCGTGTGTGTGGACGCAGCGTGTGTGTGGACGCAGCGTGTGTGTGGACGCAGCGTGTGTGTGGACGCAGCGTGTGTGTGGACGCAGGAGGTAATTAATTATGGTCGGTGATTTGGTTTGGTAGTTACGGAGCCCCAGAACTCGGCTGGCCGTGGCCTCTTGGGGCTCGGGGGTTTCTGCCGGCAGGTCCAGCCAAATGAAGTGGCATCCATATTTTATGAAGAGCAGGTTATCCTATTTAGTCGGATTAAAACAAGAGGTGGAGGAGGAGATGACAGCGAGCCAGAAAATAAGAAAAAAAATCTCATATTTTCTCCCGCTTTCTTTACTTTATTCTTAAGATTTTCTCAAATACGTCCCCCTCCTCCTTTTTTTCCATCTCCGCCACCTGTCCCATCAGCTCCATCTAACACACTCCTCCCCCCCACCTCTCACACACCACCTACCCATTAACCTGGTTTTGGGTGCAGAGTGCTTTGCTGACCCTTTGCCAGGTGTGGTGCAACCAGTGTTGGAGCACTTTTTTCAGTAACTAGTAATCTAACGCGTTGCTGTTTCAAATCCAGTAGTCAGACTACAGTTACTTATCAAAATCACATTGCGTTACTACCTTCTTTTGTTATTTCATTGTATTTCCTCTACTCGTCTTGTCCAGTGACCGACGTCTCTATGCGACAGAAATGTAAACAATGGAGGAAGATGCACATTTTGTTGGTGGAAAAACAGGAACTATTTTGAGTTTCTGTCGCCAAGTCCGATTATTAAAAGCTTTTTTTTTTAAGTAGCTTGCGAATTTAATGGTTGCGCCTTTTTGGGCTCGTTTTTGAACGTGAAGTTACTCATTTGGGCCTGGAAATAAGCAGAGACTCATAATAA
>CAEFZX010005973.1:0-22318 GCA_903066825.1 Alfaro cultratus | reverse complement strand
GTGTTACTGCCGCGTCACAGGCACTGTTTGGAAAGAAAAGCTAAGGTATATTATTAAAACTTTGAAAACTCTTTCTGGGTACCGTCTGTATGTAGGCACATGGGGCTTATAGACAGGTGTGGCTTATGTATGTACAAAATGGTTTTTCCTTTAAAAATATACTGTGTGCGGCTTATAGTCAGGTGCGCTCTATAGTCTGGAAATTACGGTAATTTTTCAGAGTTGGAAAATTAAGAGTGTTTTCTATTGTGACTGTATAGAAAATACAAAGTCCCCTAGTCTATTCAGGAGTTCTAAAGAAGAGGGTCAAACCTTGAACCTCGTTTCTGGTGAGAGTTGGACTCTGTCAAGATTGCCCTTTGTCACCGATTCTGTTCATAATATTTATGGACATGCAGCCAAGATGTTGAGGGGATCCATTTTTGGTGGCCTTGGGATCACATCTCTGCTTTTTGCAAATTATGTTATTCTGTTGGCTTCATCAGGTCGTGATCTATTCGTTTCGCTGGAGCAGTTCGCAACAGTATCAAGATGCAGGAATGAGGATCAGGGTCTCCAAATTCGAGGCCATGATCTTGAGCCAAAGAAGGGTAGAGTGCCTTCTCTGTGTTTGGGAAAACATCCTGCCCATGGGACATGGGTCCCTCCTCCCACCGCCTGTGGGAGGGGCCAGGGCCCCAGGTGTAAAAGCTTAAGTATCTTGGAATCTTGTTCATGAGTAAGGAAGAATGAAGAAGATCAATAACCAGATTGGTGCAGCATATGCAGTGAATGTATGTCCTGGTAAAGAGAGAGCTGATTCAAAAGGCGAAATTCTGAATTTACCAGGTAATCTATATTCCCACCCTCATTTATGGCCACAGGTTTTGGGTCATTACCAAAAGAACAGTTTTCTCTGTAGAGTTTTAGAGCCTCTCACCCTATCTTTTCTCTGAGCCTCTCACCCTATCCTTGAAAGACAGGTGAGAGGCTCAGTCATCCAGGAGGGACTCAGAGTAGAGATGCTGCTTCTCCACATCCAGAGGATCCAGTGGAGGTGGCTCGGATATCTGGTTAGGAGTTCCGGGCGCGTCCCACTGGGAGGAGGCCAAGAGGAAGACCCAGGATACGCTGGAGGGACTATGATTTGATGTAATATTAAAATTTCAAATGTTATGCGAGTGTAAAATCATAATATCAAGCAAATCTTCCTAAATTAACATCTTTCTTATCTGCTTTTCTCAAAACCAAATTCAGCCATTTCATATATTGTATGGATCCATGATCAGTTGTATTCATAGACTTTATTTGAGAAATATTTATTTTATATGTAAATACAATATCCTTTCCATGGTGGAGGGGTTTGAGCGTCTCACTCAGTGATCCCAGGAGCTGTACTGTCTGGGGCTTCATGCCCCTGGTAGGGTCACCCAAGGCAGTCAGGTCCTATGTGAGGAACCAGACAAAGCGCAGCCCGAGGACCCCTTATGACAAGCAATACCATTGGAATTAGTTTTCCCTCGCCTGGACGCAGGTCACCGGGGCCCCACCCTGGAGACCCACCCTGCAGTTGGGGCACGCTGGCGAGCTCCTGGTGGCTGGGCTTTTAAACATGGAGCCCGGGCGGGCTCAGCCCGAAGAGGAGACATGGGTCCCCATTTCCATGAGCTCACCATCTGTGGGAGGGGCCAAAGGGGTCGGTGCAGTATGGGATGGGTGGTGGCTGAGGGCGGGAACCCTGGCGATCCAATCCTCGGTTGCAGAAGCTGGCTTTTGGGATGTGGTGGGGAAAGAGACTGAACTATTGTGTGAGGTTGAGAGGTTCCGGCTAGAAGTAGTTGGTCTCACCTTGATGCATGGCTCTGGAACCAGTCTCCTTGAGAGGGGTTGGACATACTTCCCACTCTGGAATTGCCCATGGTGAGAAGAACCGGGCAGGAGTGGGCATACTTGTTTCCTCCCATCTTGGTGCCTGTACATTGGGGCTTATCCCATTGAATGAGAGGGTAGCCTTCCTCTGCCTACGAATGGGGGGACAGGTTCTGACTGTTGTGCTTACGTACTGAACAACAGTTCAGATTACCCACCCTTTTTGGAGTCCTTGGAGAGGGTACTGGAGAGTGCCCAGGAAATAAATCTTCTGATGCCACAACATCATCTTTGGTTAGAATGAAGAGAACAGCTAACCACAACACTGGTCATCAAAAGGGCCAGAAGACAACGCAAGGTGGGCAATTGTGAAGACAATGACAAGGAGAGTTACCAATTCCAGCTGTGTAGTTGGTTCTATAACTCTGCATTCTATTTCAACCAGTCTGTTGTTGTTACCAGTCCCTGCAACATTGACTGAAACCTTTACAGTATTTGTAACTATTGTTTCAAATATTGCTCAGGTCAGAAGTGTGTATCTGGTGTATCTGTGGACATCAGGTGTGAATCTAGGATCCCAGGATATAACATCTTACATAATTAAGCGCCAGCATATTTCGAACACAAGAGAGTTTTTTTGTATAATTTTCCCTTATTTGGAGTGGCAACTATTGTGCATAGTATAAATGATTTATCCTATGAGTTGGGAAATTTTACAACCTTAGCAGAGAAGGGATTCTCTGGTTTATAACTGAGAACTAAAAGCCCCGCTGTTAAGAGTGGCTTTTGAAACGTATAAATAAAGTATTAATCAGGATTTTGGATGTGTAATGATGGCACTTGACAATTGATTATTGTGTGTTCTATAACTTTGTATTTTTGTGTATGTATTTGTGATGTGGGGCACTCTGAACTGCCTAGATACTGAAATGTGCTCTACAAATAAACTTGATTGGTTAGCAGATAGGGAGGGGTGTGTCATATAATAAATTAAAAAGATTGTATTTTTATTTCAGATGTTTCAAATAGCTTGAGCAACATGCATATTGAGTTAGAAAAGCTCTTGAACAGACAGAAAGCAGAAAATTCTGCCAACCCCAATATGTGAGGTTGGTTTATTTCAGCAGGATAGACAGCATGGTTAAGTAAAATAGGAATGGTTTATGGAATGATTCTTATGATATTGATGTTGTTATCCTGTTGCATAATTCCAATCATTAGTGCAAAGGATGATGTCTACAACTCTTGTAAGGATTAATGCACAACACACAATGTTAGAGGCCATTGAACTAGCAAGTAATGATACCATAGGTGTAGTGCAAGAAGACAGCTTTTATGAAGACAGGTTTCTATTTATGATGCATTTCCTTTAAACCGTTAGGGGTGCAAATAATGATGTATTATGTGGAAGTTTTGATTTCATTTTTCTGTATTCAGTTTGCTACTGAAGTGTTGTCTGTTTGATGTTATTTTTTATTTTATCTTTGTCATTTTTCTTCATTTTATATTATATATCTTTCCTTTGCCAATCCTGGAAATGTCTATGTTTTACAAAAAAAATATTGCCTATCGTGTCTTAACGCATTTTTTTCCTTTTAACTTTTTGTGACTGAGTATTACAGAAATTTTTATGGAAGCAAGTGATTTGGTAATCAAAAGGGAGGAATGTAATAGAAAATTTCATCTTTAGCCTTATTTCATCTTTGATGGAACAGATGATACTTTTAACCATTTATTTACAGATTAATCTGTAAATTAATGGGGAAAAAAAGATGTTTTTTTCCCATTAAAGAAGTTTCCAGATGGTGTTTAGATGTTTCCACAGCTGTGATAGCAGAAGAGACCTGAAGACATCTTGGGTAAAATGCTTAACCTGGCAATTGTCTTAAAGGACTGACGTGTGAAATGTAGTTGTACTCTTGTTTGACCCTGCTCCCAGGAGTAACTGACAAAGAAAAATGAGAAGTTTCTCCTGCCCTCTTTCCTGGCATAAAATCATCCCCTCCAAGAGGTCAGAGATAGTTCATGAGGTGGGGTTAAGGGTTGTCTTGTGGTCCATCTGGAAATAGAGATAAGATCAGACTTTGGGTGGGTCTTTGCCTTGCTGTGTCTATATAACCATGTGATGTGTGTCGTTCAGGGCTCTTCTCCTGACTGCGTTCAGTGAGAAGGGTCTTCAAACGCTTTTGCCTTCGAATAAAGAAACTTAAAGACAAAGATGAATCTTTCACCGGGTATGGTACACCTAAAGTGGATCCGTTTTGGTGGCCTTGGGAGTGGTCACTGGAGTGGTTCAGAGCTGAGTGTGAAGGTGAGGATTAGTGCCTCCAAAGGCCATTGTCTTGATCGGTAAAATGGTATAGTGCTTCTCCGGGTCAGGGGGGGACTGTTCTGCCCCAAGAGGAGGAGTTTAAGTATCTCGGGATCTTGTTCACGCATGAGGGAAAAATCTGCAGATGGATTTGTGTAGCGTATGCAGTGAAGCGGGCGCTGTACCGGTCTGTCGTGGTGAAGAAAGAGTGTTGAAACCTGTGGCCTGACCGAAAGAACAAGGTCATGGATACAAGCGGCCAAAATAAGTTTCTCTGTAGGGTGTCTGGACTCTCCCTTAGAGTTAGGTTAGCTACAGACTATTGTTTGCCTCCATTTCACTAGTATTCAATGAACAAAAGAAATAAATTACCAACATATTCATATATATAACTAGCCCCTGTACTTTTGCCACTCTTAACAACAGATGAGTCAGATAGCAGCAGCTCTAACCCACGTCCCTCCTGGCCTGTCCTCTCCTAAATAAAATTAAAGCTGCAGTATGTAACTTTTATTAAAAAAATATATTTTTTTACATGTTTGTTAACACTGTCATGTTGTGGCAGTATGGCATAAGAGATAATCTGTGAAAAATTTATTTCATTTGCCTTCTCCCAATGCTATCTAGAAACAACCAATCAGAGGCAGGAGGTGGGTTTTAGTGATGTAAATTACAATCTTGTGTGGCTGCTCCCTCCCTCCCCTTGTCCTGTGCTATGCTGTAGCTAGCGATAAGTTTCGCAACAATAAGTTGTTTCTCCACCATTAGCACATTTAGTAGTGGGTGAATGAGATTGATTGACAGCACAAAGAACCTTCTCCTGGTTTTGATTGGTTGTTTTTTGCCAGAACATTGCATTACTTTAGCCAGTAACCGTTAAGACTTTTCAATTTGAATCTTGAATTCCTGTATAAAGTTGCATCTTCAATCCATTTAAAATGGTTAAATGGGGCGTGCCGTGGTGGCGTAGGGGATAGCGCGACCCACATTTGGAGGCCTTGAGTCCTCGACGCGGCCGTCGCGGGTTCGACTCCCAGACCCGACGACATTTGCCGCATGTCTTCCCCCCTCTCCTTACCCCATTCCTGTCAGCCTACTGTCAAAATAAGGGACACTAGAGACCGCAAAAAGCCCCCTGATGGGGGAAAAAAAAAAAAGGTTAAATGGATTGTAGGTACAAAGCCAGGTATTAATCAGTGTTAAAAAACAACTAATGGAGAGCACAAATGCTACACTCAATATATTGTAAACAAATACAAATCACCCATTCTTCTTCTTCTGTACTTACTTGACAAGAACAGTGTTCTTCTGTAGGTAATCATACACGCCAAAGCCGTGGCTGGTTCCAAAGGCTACCAGCTTCCACTCCGAGTGTAGATTGAGGGCTGTTACTACAGCAGGAGGCTGGCACTGGACCACAGTGAAAGGCTGGAACCCTGGCGGGAAAAGCACAGGCTCCTCACGAACATCAAGTTGGGTGTGGCCCTAGAAGAAAAGAGGCAATAAAACCTCTGTAACATATAGACACATATTTTGACACATATTTCCTTCCTGTATAATACTAGATTTGTAACTTCATTTGTGTGTAATTTTGGGTTTTTGTGTGTGTAAAACACGAATTGTAAACTGCAAAGAAATATTTGTGAGCAACTTCAGCAACTTTCAAATGTGGTTTCAAATGCATACATCGATATTAAGAAATCAATACAAAAAATTTACACACACACAATTAGAAATTAAACAATAAAATTTAAAAGATTTTTTACCTTCAACCTCACAAATGTGGTAATTACACATTCAAAAAGAATCTTGCAAACACAAATGGTTAATGTGCATAAATCACCTAATACACACAGAAAAAACAACTTATATGCACATATCATTTTTGCAAGTGTACAAGGTTCCAAGAGACTCAAAGATTCATTTGTAAATGGTGCATTTAAATGTTGGTGGAAAGCAGGGTCATGAGTTTTGCTTGGAGTCTAAAGTCTATGTCTTCTGATGCAGTGACAAAGTGGCAAAGATGTTTTTCCGTGGAAAATTGAATACCTCAGTACCCAATAGTTGTAACACAATTGTGTGTGTAAATGTATTTTGTATTGATAATTTTTTGATATTGGTGTTGGCATTGTTAAAAACATGTCAAAGTTACCAAAGTCACGCACAATGTTTTTTACGACTTACAAATCATGTTTTACACATAAAAATATCCAAAGCAATGCACAAACAGGCTTACACAGTTTACAAATCCACAGATATTTTGAGAATTTTCTCTCCATAGTAATAAGCCTTTGGTTTTACGGCATTGTGAAGCAGCCAGTGAGTCCTACAACAACTTCTTTAAGGCATTCTCATAAATAAAAAATGTTTAAGCAAAATTTCCGACTCAGTGCTTTATTTCATGTGAATGTGCATATTGTCGAACAGTCATGTGTTTCACAGGGAACAGTGATTGCAGTTGCAAAGCATCCCTCTCATTGGTAACAGAGAAAAATGGAAGAGGACAATCTAAAAAAGGCCCAGAATTGTCAAATATTTTACATGCAAGAACACATGCCCCAGTTTTCAGCTGGAGGGCAAAAAAATAAATAAAATAAAAAGCTTGCCTATGATGACTACCACTGGTTTTAGCTGTCATGCTGTAAACATAGTGAACTAAATCTTAAATCTGGCAACTTTTGAGGTACAATGTCAAACAAATTTGCTCTTTGTGTGTTTTATGACCCTAACCCTACCCTAACCCTAAACTTGGCTGATGTGACATGGTGCTTGTGTTCTTTGCTTTGCCAACTTTAGCCACATGAAGACTCATTTTAGATTATTTACAAAAGCCACTAATGAAGACATGCTACCAGATGTGGAGGATGCTAATGAGGACCTGCCATGATCACATTTCCAGACACCTTCAAAGAGCTGCTTCCAGGAAACAAAGACAATGAGAAGCTCTCCCACTTTGCAGAGTGCTACAGAAAGGCTACAAAGAAAGAGATGACTGACACGATCCAAAAATATATAGATTTTTTTTTCTTTTCTTGGAGTATTTCTCTTTTCATCAACTTATTTTATTATCGTTTTTGTACAGCACTTTGGTACAGTTTTAAACCTGTTTCTAAAGTGCTATATAAATAAATTTGACATTGACAAAAAAAAGTAGAGAACTCCTCCCAATAATGTATAAGTACACTTAGAATTAGGACTGTTGAAACAACTTTTTCTCAAGTGAAAGGATACAATATTTCAGAGTTACAATATGCTGAACCTGAAGCTAAACACTGTGGAATAGAACAAAGTATTACTTGTTGTTTCTTAAAGTGTTTATTCTAAAACTAAACTGTTAGTTATAACG
Organism: Alfaro cultratus; assembly: GCA_903066825.1. NCBI lineage: Eukaryota > Metazoa > Chordata > Actinopteri > Cyprinodontiformes > Poeciliidae > Alfaro > Alfaro cultratus. The sequence goes on along the minus strand of CAEFZX010005973.1, from coordinate 14,813 downwards.
AGTCAATTTTTTTCTTTGATAGGGCTCTCTGCAGCCACTGTAGTTTCTGAAAGTTCAATAAATGACAAACATTGAACTAAATGCCTCGTTCTGTCGTTCAGTCATCAAATAGGATGAAATATGCATTTAAAAAACTATATCTCCTACAGCTGCAGTTATGTAAAAAAATAAATTGTCCAATATAATGAATTTGCTTAGTGCTCTTATAGATATTGACAGGTTAATAGTTTTACACTTGAAACCATTAGTTTACATACAACATATGTAAACTACTGACAAGCATTTTTATCTTTTTTTTATACTGGCGTTAAAACAAAATAAACTTATCCCGTTTTAGGTCAATTAGGATTGCTTCTTTCGACGGTAAAGCTTTGTAACTGTCTTTACCATACTTATTATAGTAGGCCTACTTCATTACTAAAAGATGCAGTGTGACAACCAGGCGTCATTAAATGATGACTAAATAAACTGTTGGGTGAAACATTTGAATAAATTAAACCCTTTATGCCATTTCCATAGGTAAATGGTGAGACTGTTTCAGGACTCATCCTACCTTCCAGCGGAATCCCTCTTGTCCCTGCAACAAATCCACAACTTTAGCTTCCACTGTCTGCTCTGCTGCCTCATCATTCAGCTCCAGCATCAGAATCTACAACCACAAAAAGTCAGATACACAGAAACATGGAGGATTAAAAATTATAGAATGGTCAGACATAACATAGGAGCAAAGAGAGAAGGAAAAGGAACAGCGCAACATTTCAAACTTGCTGCAACACGGAAGTGATGGAAGCTACAAGCAACGCTGAACAAAGATGCCGGCTTTTCTTTGCATCGGATTTCAATATTCAGTGGCAGCTTGAGGGAACAGTGAGGAATAAGTCATTTTTGTCAACGTAGCGGAGGGAATGGAAAGCCTCGTTAGCCGCTTTGGAACCCGACGCAGCCCTACGACGCACACCGACTCAGATGCAGCTAATGCCGCAGCTGCTCTCCAGCCAGGTGAGGCTGATGAATGAAGGGGATGGATGCTCTCTGCTAAAATATTTCTTGCTGTCTTTTATGTTCTTTCAGCAAGCAGTTGAGACAGAGTTGTTTTTGGTTTCACCACTATTTACCTGCTGTTATACCTGCCATTGAAAGTATTCTTAAAAGATTGTATGTTAGTCTGCAGCTCATGTGACCAAACCAGCTGAGGAGATGAAAAGTTAAAACTTGAGTTAAAATGTTGTTTTAACTTGAGTTGAGTTAAAACTCAAGTTAAAATGTTAACTTGAGTTAACATTTTAACTCAAGTTAAAATGTTAACTTGAGTTAACATTTTAACTCAAGTTAAATGTTACATTTAACTTGAGTTAAATGTAACATTTTAATTTTGTTGAGTTAAAATGTTGAATTAACATTTTAACTCAACAACCTCTACCTAACTAGAGGTGGTACACAACCTCAAGTTGGGTAACCCCAAGATCACTAGGTCTTTTTAAAAGATAGAGTCTCTGAGAACAGCGGAGATGCTGAAGTAGAGCAGGTGGAAAAGGGGCATTATATTGGTCTATAGCCTTCATTTTATTTCCACCTTTACAGAGAGTGGCATTATTTTAGCAATTTTCATATGGTCTTTTATAAATGACAGATTGCATGTGTAGGGCAGTGGTTTAAATATGTCAGCGGATGCCAACAAAATGTTAGATTTGTTCTCTGGGTTGTGGAAGTTGGTAAAGTGTGTCTGTTGAAGAACACTGTACTTGGCGTCTGTACGCTGGCAGTACAACGGCCAATATTTGCTGTGAATTCTGAAGGTAAGCAATACTGACCGCCAGCTCCTCACTGTAGCCAAATGTTACTTTTAATGTCCAAGTAGTTAGTTTTGTATCTTTTGTCTTTTTTTCTTCTTTTTTTAATATATACTGTATCTGTAAACAACAAAAATAACTGCGTTAATGAGACTTATGTTGACACGGAGTATTTGCTGTGAATTCTGAAGGTGAAGCCGCTGCACTGTGGGTCCGAATAAACAGTCTGAACCACGATCTCAACCGCCATGTGTGTCCGATTGGTTCCTTCCAACAACAACCATTAAAGAAAACACAACGCAGAGTCTAAGGAACAGCGAGGTGTCATCTCACATGGACAGGGTTACACATTATGTTAATGGCTCAGAAATCAAGTCTATGATGTTCTTAATAAATGCCATATTCATTCATTTAACGTTTTGTTTTGAAACTTTGTACAAACTGTCTTTCACTTTTGTCCACTTTATCAAGAGAAATACCATTAATATTTTTCAACTATTGCTGTTCCAACAGTATCTTTAACCTTGGGGATCTGCCAAGGTGTTTAATAAATTCGAACAATGTTATGTGTGTTATCACCTGTCCTGCAGTGCCAGCAACAGTAAGGTAGCCACTATATTTGCATAGATGGATCTTCTGGATTCCAAGCCTTGGGTCATCACTGTATGGGTCAAAGCAGCCAACCTGTAAAGAAATGACACAACCAGGATGCTTAGCCATTACCCAAAAGGGAGGGGGAGATGTATGCCCTGGACGGTTTGCCAATCCATCACAAGGCAACACAGAACCATGCGCACACGTGCACACACACAAAACTAAAGAGAATTAAGAGAGACCAAGAAAGCAAACAGTCATGCTTTTGGAAGGTGGGGGGGAGCCAGAGCACCCAAAAAGAACCCACGCATGCACAGAGAGAACAAGCAAGCTCCATGCAGAAAGACTCCAGTTCGGGACTTGAACCCAGGACCTTCTTGCTGCTACCAACTGCTGCACCGTGAATAGAATGTAAAAAAAACTGTTAGATCAGAACATACAAGTCTTTCAATGGAAAGCTTCCATATTAGTACCCCAGCCAGCAGAGCAGAAAAAGCCTTCCACTGGGTATCTGCTCCTTCTCATTCTAAAGAAGCTAAATGTAGATTGCAGAACACACAACCTTTCGGAAGGGTGGCCACTCTCCTTCAGCGCTTTGGCTCATGTTGTCATTAAGGTCAGCATCTGCACTGAACACTGCCGCTGTGGACAGCTTGTACAGAGGATACAGGCAAACTCCTGATGCATCCCAAAAGCGCACAGTTCCATCCTCATGTCTGCATGAACCAATAAAGAATGTACTGTTAGCATGTGCTGTATTTTAAGGTGGATTTGTGGAACATGTGAAAAAAAGAAATGAACTGACCCAGTGAGCAATAGGTCCCTCTGTGGAGGATCTGGGGCCAGGTTCTGACCTCCTGTTATCGGCCAAGGCTAACAGGAAAACAAGGAAGTCCATCATGTTAAAGCAGGAAAAATATGACTGGAGAGTATATCGTGAAATGTCAGTTTTTCCATCAGTGAATGGATATCTGTTGCTTAAAAAGCTTTTCAATATTACAGGAAAGTCTAGTTTATTGAAAAGAAATCTTGAATAAAACAGGCTTTGACACAATAATTAAATAGATCAAGTTTAAATTAATGAAGGAATAAAAATAATTTCCTGCCAACATGGGAACCTTTTTTGAGTACTGCGTATTCTGGACCACTCCAGCAGCAATAATCCTTTCCCATAGTTTTAGGGGAATGGCAGACACATGGTGGGAGCAGGTGATGGCTGAACTGTGGAGCGGAACCAGGTAAGGTGTCTGAATAACAGGCCAGCCTTCCGTCTGCAGGTCGATGACAATCAGCTCCTCCTCCACCAGTACCACCAGCGCGCTGGGCTCTCCTGCAGAGACACGCAGAGATTCTCAGAATCACACCAAGCTGAGGGAGCATGAGAGAAATAACCATGTTTTAATCAAACTGAAGACATTTGAATGCAGATCATTGCCACTGGTCTTTGTTTCACCACATGATTCACAAGGTTCAGAAAAGAAGCTTGATCTGTTTTTACCTGCTGTATGTCTATGTTTCAGTTTTGATCAAACCAGCCTTCTTCTGTACAGGTTCATTTTAAAGGTGACATGTCATGCAAAATTCACATTTTTAGCCCCTGAATAAATTTTTTTGTGTACTTTGAGCGTCTAGGAATGCAAAAATTTGTATTTAATTTGTCCCGGTCCTGCATAGATATCTTTGTGTTATTTTTGGGTTATATTTTTCAGTCTGTTCATTTTTCTCAATTGCCTGTTCTTATCTAGAACAGGCAATTGATTCTAGACAAGAATCAATTCCCTGTTCTGCAAATGCGATTCAACTGGTAAGCAAGGTCATGATTTTCTGCTAATCAGTTTTGTGAATCTGCCATTTTTTCCTTGCATTGATTTTGTAGTCCAAGTTCAGTAATGCCTAAGTTAGAAGTAGATAAGTCAAAATATTTGGTTCTGGAGTGTATTAATGCACAAGATTCCTTACATCATCCCCCGGCATCAGAGCCTCTTCAAAGTGTCTGGTTTAATTTAATTTTTCTTCGGAATGTTCCCACATCAGTGGGAAAAGTCTGCATGGAGCAATTGAGGAGGAGAGATTCAGCAACCTCTGGCAGTAAAGAGGGACTTTTCAAAAGACTGATTGAGGAGTAAGATCCTTTTCTATGTGTAAATGAGGTTCACAGCAAAGCAGTAAGCTGCTAATAATGCTAAAATGACTTTAAAGCTTAATTTAGACATGAATTTTGTGTGTTCTGGCCATTAGTTTGACAGTAGCGTTGTACCATTTGCTTCTTTTAGCTGGCCTCTTGATATAACTGTACTGCATGATTTGAATATAATTATTTGGCTTTGTTTTTTAAATTTTTTGCCTCATTAAACACATGCCCCAAATGCATTCAGTGACATTCTTGATGGTCTCATTTGCCAAATTGTTAATTATGTCGAGGCTTAGTTTACTTCATTCATATTGTGGTAGCATGAATATTTTAATAGGTATCCGATTTGCATGGACACTATAGTTAATCTACGCTCTATATAGCAAGTATCTGGTATGGATACAGAGGGTGTAAATACAGTAATATCACCATGGGGACGTTTTCATTTGAATGTGTGGTTCTGCAGGCTTGTCTTCATCCTCCTGCTCTGGGTCAGACTCTGGCTCCAACATGTAAGGTTGGATGGACATGTCTTCTGTTGTTGACATCTTTAATAAACTTTGGAATAAAACGTTTCTCTGCCAGTAGATAATTGTATCAAAAACTACAAAAATGGATGAATGGGTTGAAGTGGAATGCTTTGTGACCTAAAGGGGGGCGTGAAATGTCTCATCCACATTTAAAAAGACAGCAGAAAAAGAAAACAAGGAGTCTATGGAGCTACAATAATCAAGAATTCAGACCACAGCATTGCAGTTCTGCATTATATAGCTCATAAGCAAATAATTTACATGTGAAAAGGAAGGATTTAAATGCATTATATGTCCACTTTAAGCCCTTTCTGAACAATAATTATTATTGCTGTCAGCTGTGCTGACGGCTTTTGAAATGCAGTAACTGGACACATGTGGGCACAGTAAGTAATCCCAGTGGCACCGTGGAGAGTTTGCAGGGTTTGCAGTGACTGTGTTCACTGGTTTCTAGACAGTACACTACCTAAAACTATCACTCTGTCTATCTTTATGCATAATGACTGAGTAATAGCATTTAAAATTAGAGCAGTTGCTAAAGATAGTTTCTTTGAATTCCTTTCGCATTAACCTATTTATATTCAGAAAGGTTCTTTCCTGCTTTGCAGGACAATGCTAGATGGTTTATTAGGCTAACAAGGAGGAAGTCCTGAGGTTTTCAAGCCTGCCTGTGTGCTGGGGGCCATCTCTGATGACAAAGAAATCGATGATCCTGGAGGTAAAGTCGAAGGCCACTTGTGTTTTACTGTAGATCACGGTGATGCAGTGTCTGTCCCCGTAGCTGGCCCGCGGCATGCCGCCACTGAACAGCAGGAACGGAGGCCTACACAAACAAGTTCCAGTTCAGTTCAGTTTGCCCACTGGTTAATGTGTAACATGTCCAGCGGAGGAGGTTCAACATTTGCACAAATTCACTAAGGACACTGTCCAACTAAATAACTCTGCTAAGTGTAATGAACTCACCCTCCTGCAGTTGGAAGCTGAACTATTTTATTGATGGCCTTGCAAGGAAAATGTCCTGGAACAAGAAAATAAATGATCAGCCCCAAACATTACAAATGTGGCAGGAAGTTCAAATGGGGAAAAAATAAAAAATAAAAAATAAAGAGGTTTTCCTCTTCACCATATGGAACATTGGATTTCTCCTCTTCCTCCCTTTCATCCCCAGTCCTCAATGTCCAGCAGCAGTAGCTTCCATCGCTGTGCGAGCTCAGAATGCAGCTTGCATCCTCTGTCCACCACATGCTCTCCAGCTGCTACAGGTGATCACATTCAGAGGCTTAGGGCAGCTGGGCAGGCAGATGGGCTAGCAGCTGGGCTATTACACTCCCACTCTTGATACTTACCTGAGTGGCCGGGATGTGGTGGATGGAACAGCGGTGATCCAAATCCCAGATGACCATCAGACCCCGTCCATAGCCGATAGCAACCTGATTGGAGTTGACGGGGTTCTCCTGCAGGGCTTCAACATGTTCCAGATTCCTGCGGCCAATGTAGTCATCTGGTACACTGGAGTAACAACAACAAAAAGTCAACAGTGAACAGAGCCGACAGAGGCAGGTGAGAGCAGGGAACAAGCTTTGTTTTCTTCAGGTTAGCTGAGTTTTGCTTGATGATGTCATAGAGCTCAAAGATATTCTGTGTTTGAGTCGCATTGCAGTAGCTTTTCTAACTTCACAGAATTCAGAATGAAAAACACAAGCTCTGCTTCACCATTTCAGTTGTGTTCACACTCAGATATGAGATGAGCAACCACATGACGTATAAGTAGGCCTGTCGCGATAAACGATAAATCAATTAATCGTACGATAAATTAAAACTATCGACGTCATTTTAATTATCGGCATTATCGTCTCTTTCGGCCTTTTTCTCTTTCAGTTGATGACACTAAATGAAAAATAGCTCAACTCCGGTGCTCTCCACTGACCCTCCCTTCCTCATTTCCTTAGTGTAATGCCCAGCGGACACGACATGATCTTAGAGCTGTCGGCCGATTGTCGGCCCGTTTCCAAAACCTGAGACCACACATTAGCCGACAGAAATCCTAGCTATTACGGTTCAATCATAATTCCTGCTGAAGCTGTCTCCTCAAGGAGCGCAGAACACTTTCGTTCTTCATTGTCCTGTCCATCTCCTTCTGTAAGCGCTTGTTAGCAAGGAAGTTGAGGAAAAGAATTACCTCATCTTTACATTTTAACTACATAAATAAAAAAAAAATAGTTTAGTGCGTCTGGCACAGCTAAACTACTACTGTGTCTTGTGGGAATCCCCTTGTTCAGAGACGTGCCAACTTCTGAGCTTAAAAATGAAGATTTTTGGCTGAAGTGGAACTTGTAATACAACTGTCCTGTGTAGTACAGCGCACAGAATAATCTTCCAGATCAACATCAAAACCCCGAGACATTTTATTACACACAAGTAATGCAGACCAGAAAGTTGTGAGGTTATATATGTTCAGGCCACCACAGATGAAGAGCTCATAAACTACATGGAATAATTTGATTTTATTGCTGTATTTTTCAGACTATAAGCCGCTACTTTTTTCCCACGCTTTGAACCATGCGGCTTATAGCCCGGTGCGGCTTTTCTGTGGATATATCTTCATCCACCATGGGGCTCTTTAGCAGAAAGTGAATCATTGGAAGTCAAAATTGGAAATCAAAGAAGAAAGTGGTGATTTTCATTTATAACAAGCTAGGGCTGTTGTAAACAAATATTTTAGTAATCGAGTAATCAATCGATTATTCTTACGATTAATCGAATAAAAAAAATTTATAAAGTAAAATATTGATAAATTTGGCATAAGCCGGTGTTACTATCGGACATCAATATCAGTCCAATTTTTCATTTTTGAGCATCCCTAACAGTTACTTTTTTGTAGTTTCGAAAACTAACCTGTAACAATAATAGCTCACTTTCTAAGTTAACCTAAAGAAAAGTTATAAAGAGATCTGAAATTCTATTCAATTTAATAATAAAGAGGCAGGCTCACAAATACACTTATAAAAAATGTCTATACTCCAGCTTTTAGTTTATGTATTCATCTTCAGTCAGTTTAATAGATGAATTCTCACCTTGCCCCATACCTGTCAACTTTTTGGTTTGTGAATACGGGAAATGTCACCTGAAGTTGGGAGGTTTTAGGTGGGGGACAGGTGAACGAACGTAAGATGGAGGTGGAGGGGAGGAAATAGAACAGGGGAAAGACAAACAAACACACCTGAGAGGGGATATGACAGTCTTGAGCGAAATTCTGTTCCCTTGTGAAAATTCTGTTCCCCCTGTGTCGGGAGCGCACATTGCAGACAGAGAGGCGGATCTGACCATTTTCACGGCTCTTCTGATCGATTTCTCAGTAAAACAACTCATATAATCATGTCAGGGTTGTAACATTCAGTTTAATTGGCAGCTGTTTTAAAAAGAAGCAATAACAAAATTGTAAAATAAATAAATAAACGAGGTCTTCTTATGCTGTTTTGTGTTATTTTAAACGCCAAGAGAATCGCTCTTTTTCCAACTTTTGTCACTTAAGCCTGACAGAAATAAAAGTCCGTCACCAAACACAGTTTTCCAACACGTAGTGTGTATTTATAATTTTTCATTGCTGATATAAAAGGATGGAAGCTGCTGATAGCAGGGCACAAAAATTAAGACTTCCTGAAAAGATGAGAGTGTAGACTTGCTGGTAAATCTCGTTCTAATGTAAAATATAACAGATTACTGGATTAAGGAAATTTCTAGCAGACTACATGCTATCAGACATAACATTTTTTGAGAATTTGGAAACAATTGCTCTTTATTTCCCAAAGTTATGGGGGGAAGAGAGGAGAGAATGGATATTTCAGCTGCCTGAAATAATCTGTTCCCCCTCCATAAAATGGGAGCAAGTTAATTTACCTGCAAGTCTTTAACTGTGCTTATTCCTTTCATCATCAACAACAAATCATGTAAGTTTGAAAACATTTGCTCATTATTTGCCAACGTTATGAGGGGGAACTGCATATTTTAGCTGCCTGAAATAATCCGTTCCCCATCTATAACTTGGGAACAAATTAATTTACCAACAAGTCTTTAACTGTGATTATTCCTCTCTTCATCAACAACAGATCCTGTGAATCCTGGTGACATTTCATCATTATTTGCCAGAGTCTACACTCTCATCTTTTCAGGAAGTCTTAATTTTTGTGCCCTGCTATCAGCCAGCTTCCAATTTCTCATATCAGTAATGAGAAATACACCCTACTTGTTGGAAACCCATGTTTGGTGACTGACTTATTTGTCAGGCTTAAGTGACAAAAGTTGGAGAAATACCGATTCTCTCGGCATTTAAAATAACACAAAACAGCGTAAGAAGACCTCGTTTATTTATTTATCTTACAATTTTGTAAAAGCCCTGATTGGAAGCACAGCTCTAAGGGTTCCAGCAAACCAGGTGGGACCGGGTTGGAAATGCTAGTGCAAAAAACGCAAAAGCCAGGATTGAAGCATGGCTGGTCCAGTGTCCGGCCCTGCAGAGTATAAGGGACCTTAGTTGCTCAAAAGGACATAAATGAGAGATTCCTCACCAGCTGGTGATTTGGTCAAGGCTGATGTTCATCTCTTCCAACTCTCTGAATCCTGGGACTTCAACAATGAACACATGTCCACCTTCTGTTCCCAACAATAGCAGCTCTCCTGAGGAGTGAGTCAGCACTGCAGTCACTCTGGTCACACTGGGGGGGGCCCTGGCATACATAGAAACAAGAAAATTACAAGGAGGTCAGCCGTCAGCTCCATTCCTCTAAAAGGAAGCAACGTTGTTCGCTGCTCCAGTCAGGTGAGAACCACCTGAGCAGCTCAGCAAGGGATGGAGTCAGAGTGAAGAACTGGTTTGTGTCAGTATGTCTGTGTACCCAGGTGGTCCGGTCAGCAGGAAACGGCCTATCTCAAGCAGCTCTGAAAGTCCTTTGTGGCTTCGTAAAGTCCACATGTGCAGACTGTTGTCATCCAGCAGAGTCACCAGCTCCACCTGTACCAACACAACAAAGGCTGGAGGTAGTGTGTGACTGCTGTAAGCTCTGCCTGCCATTTTTCCTTACTGTACCTGATGAGGCATGAAGAACACCTGTGTGACGGCAGCATTTTCATCATGGAGACCCATGAACTCCACGCCAGGAGCGCCATACCTGCGCTCCAGTTAAGGACAGTCTGAATTTACAGGAAGTGCACTCAATAAGTTTCATTCATGGTTCTGGTTCATTCATGGAACAATAAAAGTTAAAATATTTTTATTAATAAATGACATTTGGTGAAATAATCCCTTTTGTTGTGTGTGAAGGGGACTGCACTCTGCCCCCTGGTGGATCATCTGAGTAATCAGAGGCTCGGTCCAATGGAGAAAACTCTACTCTCAGTTTCTTCCCAAAGTGGATTACGCTTAGCAGTCAAAGACTTAGAAATGCATTAATTTGGAGTTACTTTTGACCGATTACAAAAGGTAAGAAAATCTAATATAGGAAATATTCTATATTAGATAGGAAGCTGTGACTAAGCCTACTTTTTGAACACAAGGAAGCTTAAAGGAAGTGCTCTTCAAGCTAGTTAGCATATCCTTTCAACAGAATATCTGAGAAGTGCACATTTTGCACACAGGTTGCTGCATGGAGTTACTCAGGCAGAGGAGTGGTCTTGGATCAGCTGAAAATGTCAAAGGAAGTATCTGAAATGATTCTTTGGATTTTGTTCTGAATCAATGTTGGAGTAATTTAATGTCCCATACTGTGATGCACTAATCTGTCTGAGGGATCTCAAACTGTCCACATGCTGGATGGGGTCCCGCCTGCATTTCTAATAAAATCTTTTTTTTTCTTGGTAGGACGTATATAAAATAAGATATAAAAAGCACAAGTTTCAGATCCATTGCAAGTTATAGTTTTAGCTTTTATTTGTATTTTAACATTCAATAATCATGTGGCACTGTCAGTTTGATGTCTCAGAGAAATCTCTATTTTTATAATTTTTTGTTCATTTATGTTGTAAATTCTGTGGGCAAAGCCACTGAGGCAATAAGTAAATACAGATCTGACCTTATATTTACTGCAACCGTTGGTCTGTAAGCAGTTACTGGCCAGTGTACACTTGGTTTGATAAATCAGACATTTCTAACTTTTACTTTAAGGTTCTATGGCTCAAGTAGCCTTTCTTTACTAGTGTGTAGACAGGCAGAAGGGCAGAGAGAAAAGGGGAAGACATGCAGAAAATGCCGCTGGGCCAGAAATCGCACCGGTAACAACTGCACTGAGGCCTGTAGCTTCTATACATGGTTAACTCGATCTACCACTAAGCCAGCTTGTGCTCCTGTAACTTGTCCTTTATTCATTTTAGTGTGCAAGTTTGCACTACATGTTGATAAATGAGTGCCAGTGAGCAGAGCTGCAACACACAGTTCAGTCTTAGCACCATGTAATTCACATTAAAGAAGCATCAGAGTTTCTGAGAGGGATACAGCTTGATGGCTCCAGAGCGAGTTCCAATGGCCATGAGCTGAAGAGAGGAACTGTATCCCATAGCGCTGGGCTGGTGGGGGAATCCATGTTCCACAGTCTGCACAGGACAGCAAACAGACAGACTTTATTGTTATTCAAATGTACATTTAAATGTACATACTGAATGAAATTTTGTTGCAAGGCACCAAAAATAATAAAATAAATAAGTAATACAGTGAACCCTCGCTATATCGCGGTTCACCTTTCACGGTCTCGCTGCTTCACGGATTTGCATTGTGCATTGTGTTCTGCATTCTGATCGGCTAAACAGTCTCTCCGCTTCTTCTCTACCTGTGTGTCAGTAACGTTGCGGTTTAATATATACACATACTTAAAACAGCTTGCCAAATTAAAGTTTGCAAACATAATCGATGGTGGCATGTCGGTTTATAAGAATCTTTTTTGCCCAGAAGAAAAAAAGAGCGACAACAACTACCCATAACTATGTCCTTCTCTCGAAAAAACACACCTGCACCGCGGCTTTAGAAGAAAAAAACGCTACAGAGCGGAGTCAGGATGCAGCGGCTCAGTCAGAAGAGCTGTGAAATACATTTGAGTCACTATTTGTCCTGCTGTACTTTGTATTTTTTTCAGAATCATTTTTCATTTTTCCCATTCTAATCCAATGACTCAGGTCGCGGTGGGGCGGTGCTGAGCTCTGCATTTTGAAGTCTTCAGTTCATATTGATGATTAAAATTATTATTTTACAGTACAGTAGTTATTTGTAAAAAAAAAAAAAAAAAACTAAAAAAAAAACGTTTATACGGTAAAAGGTTTTGTTCTTTGGTTTCAATGTATTATGGCGTATTTCATTCACTGTAATAAAAAAGTATCAATATAAATATATAGAATAAAAAGATTAATGGGCATTTAGTTTCTCTGCCCAGTAGTCCCAGGGCCCTGTAAGTGCATGTCTGGTACTGTATTGACAGGTTGAACATGTTATTTGGAGGGTTTTAGTTTTGTTACATTAGCCTTCCTAAAGTATTATATACTATGAGGCAACATGACTAAAATCAGTAATCTTTTGGTAGATCGATTCTTGTGACCATTTTTTCATAGAAAAATTGTGTTTTATGAGATTATAAAACAATCTTCTCATACAACAGTAAAAGTGAAGGTTACACTTTCACTGCACTATAGAGTCACTTACTGTTTGTAGGGGATTAGACATTCGTAATGCCTGGAATATTCTCACGCATGCAAAATTAATGAGCTGATGCATTAAGAAACTGAATTAAGACTTTCCACATCTGCAAAGCTATCAAATCCTCTGTTCTTTGAACATTTACTTGTCTTTTCAACTCATCAACACATGCAAGTTAACCCTCTGAAAAACATGATCATATTACATTCATCTCCACCACCGATAATGAGGTCAGTGGTGAAAAGAATGAACTTGCCTTGGTGAATTGGAAGAGCTCCTGTTTAAGGCGATCCCGCTGGGACTCTGTTCCATGTCGCCTGAACCTTTTCATGGTGCCTCAGCAGCAGCCTGGAGCCTGCAGCACCAAAGATGAACTCTATGAGGAATGAAATAGAAAAAAATAAAGATGTTTACACGTGTGTACATGTATGAGAAGCTAAAACGGTCATTTGAGTTCTGGGTAGAAGAGATTTAGAGACAAAAAAGGTTTTTTTGTTTGTTTGTTTTATCTTAAATGCACAATCTATATTTATGTAAAGCTTTGACTTAGTTCTCTGAATATGCTCTTTCAGCAAATGGCCTTTCTTTGAGTCTGTATACTGAAATACTATTACTAAGTTAGTTGATAATCGATACATCATGATTAACCAAATTAATCATTTCATCCATAAATGACATCATCTTGGGTTTGACATGAAAACCGGTCCAAATACGTTTCTAGTTCACGTATCAGTGTCTCCTTGGGCTGCCACCTTATCGTGGTGGAGGGGTTCGAGTGTTCCAATGATCCTAGGAGTTATGCTGTCTCGGGATTTATGCCCCTGGTAGGGTCACCCCAGGCAGGTCCTAGGTGAGGGACACCCAACACCATATTCAGGCATAAGGGTGTCCATATGTGCACTTGGTACCAGGACACCCTAGGTCGCAGTTCAATTATCAACTTTGTCATCGTTTCGTCAGATCTGCGGCTGTGTGTCTTGGACACTCAGATGAAGAGAGGTTCGGCGCTGTCCACTGACCACTAACTGGTGGTGAGTTGGCTCTGTTGGTGGGGGAGGATGCCGGTCAGACCTGGCAGGCCCAAACGTGTTGTGAGGGTCTGCTGGGAACATCTGGCAGTCTCCTGTGACACGGAGCTTTAACTCCCATCTCTGGCAGAACTTCGAACATGTTCCGGCAGAGGTGGGGGAAACTGAGTCTGAGCGGACCATGTTCTGTGCCTCCATTGTCAAGGCAGCTTATCGGAGCTGTGGCTGCAAGATTGTCTATGCCTGTCAAAGCAGCAACCCTCGAACCCGTTGGTTGGTTGAGGGTTGCTGTCAGGCTGAAGAAGGAGTCCTATCGGGTCTTTTTGGCCTGTGGGACTCTGGAAGCAGCTGATGGGTACCGGCAGGCAAAGCGCCATGGGGCTCGGGTTGTTGCTGAGGCAAAAACTCGGGCATGGGAGGGGTTTTGAGAGGCCATGGAGAAAGACTTCCGTACGGCTTCAAGGCGATTCTGGGTCACCATGTGGCATCTCAGGAGGCGGAAGCAGTACAGCACCAACACTGTTTATAGTGGGGATGGTGTGCTGCTGACCTCGACTCGGGACGTTGTGGGCCAGTGGGCAGAGTACTTTGAAGACCTCCTTCAGTAAAACTATGAAACATTCTCAAAACTGTTAAGACATTTTAAAGTTCTCTAACTGCCAACAATGCAAAAGCTTGAGTTTTTTGTTTTGTTTTGTTTTTTTTTGCATACAGCGTTTGTCGATCCAGTCCATTGTAGCACCCAGATATTTTCACTCCTCCACAAGTTCAACTGCCTGACCACTAATACACAAAAACACACAATAACAGAATCCTCAGCAAACTTTATATATGCCATCATGTATACTAGATTTGACACAAGTAAACCTCCTCTGGTTTACCTGTGGAGGAGAACCAAAGGAGGTCAGAGCATCAGATAAAACATCACTGACCCTGATGTGTTGGGGGATATCAAAATCAATCAAATTTTATTTGTATAGCACATTTCAGCGGCAAGGCATTTCAAAGTGCTTTACATCATATCAAAAAACAGAAACATGGTGCAACATAGAATCAACAGTAAAAACA
>CAEFZX010005969.1:0-17865 GCA_903066825.1 Alfaro cultratus | reverse complement strand
CTACCAAAGGAACAACAAGAGGACTCTACAATTACTCTTCTAAATTGTTATATGTGTGCAATTACAGAATGTTGTGACTCCTGCAACTCCAACATAAAGACAAAAGGCTTTTCAATGGTACTCTTGTGATGACCCTGATACTCCTATGGTCAGTCAGTCCAGACAATTTAGAATATCCTGTGATTCTTGACCCAGTCCTTGAAATTCCTGTAGAAACTGGAACTCAGTTGTACCATCTGTCCTCAGTTATTTGCTTCTGACAAACAACTTCTGACACTAGCAGCCTTTACACATATCTGTTGTGTGGACAACTGGTGCTTCAGGCTGAAGATGACCTGAAGATGGACTGTGAAGCTGACATTTGCTATAATGGGTACATCTACATCTATTAGAAGACACAGAAGGACAGGACGAATTTAGTGTTGGGTTCAAAGTGACCACTGACCAACTACAAAGTTAGTGCTTCAGACACATTTTGGAGGAAGTGGGTGGAACATGGCCCACACAGTTGGCCACGTTCCTCAGCTCCATTATTGGCCTGCTTATTGGAGTTGTGGTCACAAGGTTGTCAGTTCCTGTTTTGGGGGGCAACCCTAGAATCAGCTCATGGGCACCAGAAGGGAGGGATTCTGTCAAACTGAAGGTAAAGACCTATTGGGTCTTTTTGGTCTATGGGACCCCGGAAGCAGCTGATGGGTTCTGGCAGTCTAAGAGGAATGCAGCTCAGATGGTCTTTGAGGCAAAAACTTGGGCATGGGAGAAGTTCACAGAGGCCATGGAGAATGACTTGGGCAGAGTACTTCCCTAGTGGTGAGTTGACTTTGATGATGGGGGACAGGGCCAGCCCAATCCTCCCTGGGGCCCTAAGCAAAATTTTGTTTTGGGGCCCTCTATATTTGCTAATAATGTGTATTGCTGCAATCAACAGTTAGATGATTAATTCAGGAGTGTCAAACTCCAGGCCTCAAGTTGTCCTGCAACTTTTAGATGTGCCTCTTCTGCACCACACCTGAATAGAATAATTAGCTCATTAGCAAGACTCTGGAGAACTTATCTACACAAAGAGGAGGTAATTAAGCCATTTCATTCCAGTGTTTTGTAGCTGTGGCACATCTAAAAACAGCAGGACTCCGAGTCTGGACTGTGGTATGTATATATGACTTTCTATATATGACTTTATAATTCATGTTTATTCTCCAGAGCTCTGCGTTTTAAATGTTGATTATATATTTAATGTACTGTGTGTCCATAGGACTATCATTATATGCTTATTGTTATTTATTATTGTTATTGTGCGCAATGCTGGGACAAACTAAATTTCCCCCCCTTTATGGGATCAATAAAGTATTATTATTATTATTATTATTATTATTATTATTATTAATTTGATCATTATAAGACGGCACTATGTGTCTAGAAAATACATAATACTGCCCCTTCAGCCATAGTCATCAAAATTACAAGAAACAACAGCTTGAAATGTATCACTCTGTGTTTGGTGGTGAGTTTCACTTTCTGAGATGACTTGGCAAGACAATGCAATTTTATGCAATATTCTAATGTTTGAGATGTATGTGTATGTGTATGCATTCACCACATCCAGGTCTTAAGGGAAATCATTTCTATAACTCCTTTGAACAAAAATGCTTTTATTGTTAGGCTTTACGAGTAAATGCTAAAATTTCTGATTTTGATAAATGTGATCTTATGGAAACTCAAATTAAGACATCATACAAAAACAACTGTTGTGTAACAGTCACCTTTACTCATTAGCTTGACATATTTAATTATTAACCAAGTTAACAGAACACTTTCACTAATTCCAAGGCCACTTCATTAAACTCTATTATCAGTTTGTTCTGTTAATTTTTTCATCGTTCTCGTCTCCTTGGAGATATTGGTGCCACTGCTCTGATTCCCTCATAAACTCTGGTTTTGATTGGAGGATTTCTCTTTTAGTTTTGTGCGTAAAGTTTGAAAACAGGTTTTCTTCCTTCATCGCTGGAATATTGCCAAAATAAGAAATATCCTGTCCAGGAGTGATGATGGAAAAACTAGTCCATGCATTTATTACCAGAAGACTGAACTGCTCTAATTCTTTACTATCTGGAAGTTCATAAAACACAGCTAAAGGCCTTCAAACGATCCAAAAATGCTGCTGCTAAAGTTATGATAAAAATTAAAGAGCGATCATATTTCTCCTGTTTTAGCTTCCCTTCATTGGCTCCCTGTTAAATCCAGAACAGAATTTAAGATTCTCCTTCTCGTGTATAAAGACCGTAATAATCAGCTCAGAGATCTGATTGGTCCATATGTTCCCAACAGAGCACTTCACTGTCAGACTGCAGGTTTACTGCTGCTTCCTTTAGGTTGTAGCAGCAGAATGGGAGGCAGACCCTTCAGTTCTCAGGCTTCTCTCCTGTGGAAGCGGCTCCCAGTTTCACTCTGTGAGGCAGACACTCTGTCTACTTTTAAAACTAGGTTTAAAACGTTCCTTTGTAATAAAGCTTATAGTTAGACTGAGCTATTTCTGTAGTTATGCTGCTATAGGCTTAGGCTACAGGAGGACAAACTTACCACTTCTTGTTACTTTCTGTTTGTACTACTCATCAGTTTGAATTATTTGCTTTAATTTCAGTAGTTAACGTTTTGTTTCCTCCCAGTTATTTTTCCTTCCGTAGAAACTAAACCTGGTCTGGCATGCTGATTGGCTGTGATTCCTTCTTAGATGCATATTGCTGCCATCAACTAATCATTCTCCCTTTTCTGCTATTAACTTTTTACTTTCAGAAACATAAAAAATGTCCTACATCAGTTCATCTGTTTCTTCTTGTCCAGTTGTTCTCTCTGGACAAGACCAACCAGCAGTTGGTTTTGGCAGATGGCAGATTAATAAAGGAGAGTTTTCCTCTCCACTGTCGCTCCATGCATTCTCAGTATGAGGGATTGCTGTGAAGTCAACGACACAAAGCAAGTGATTAACACTACGTGCTTTGTTTCTTTTCTGCACAGGATAAACCGCCATGGTAACGTATGTGAGAATTCTTTTGTGAAATCGCATCGAGGTTTAATTAAGCCAGGATATCCGGAAAATCCCGACTTAATCCATTATCCCGGTTTTGTGAAACAACCCTCTGATCAGTTTCATGTGTTGCTTGAAAACAATTGAAATCAGCTCGATGATTGAAGTGCAGGCACTTATTTAGCAAAAAAAAAAAAGAAAGAAAGGAATTAACCAATCACCAAATTCCTCTCTCATTTTCCAAAAGTTTCACTTAGTGGCCCATTTAAAACACTCAAAATGAGTGTTGGATTTTTATTTATTTATTTATTTATTTATTTATTTATTTAGAGAAGCGAGTGTGGTTGTTTTTTTAAAACCAAAAGCAGTTTGCTTATTAGTCAAAGTGGAGGTTACAGACATGGTGCAGCGGGGATTGAATTAATAGGACAAAAATGCTCTAATTGCTTGTTCATGTTGGCCAGTCAGGAGTTTCAGACACTAATGAAGAGTCTGCTCTCACATCTCACTGCTTCCTGCAGTAAACTCAGACTTCCTGCAACAAGTTAACTATGGTGTAAAACATCAGCCTCTGTAGCGACCAGAGGATCCTTTTCTCTCCTCCACGGACCTTAACGACGCAGCCGCAGCCTGGAGGCGCCGCGAAGCTCATCATTAAAGCACAAGACTCTGCGTTTGACTGACACACGTGAATGTCATTAGGTGACACACGGACGCTGCGGGGCTCCATCTGTGTCCTGCAGGGGAAATGATGATGATGATGATGATGGTGGTGGTGGTGGTGGTGTTAGAGGAGGGCGGGTTGTGACGCCTCGCTGCCCTCCGTCCACTGGATGAAATTGATTCGGGCTTTGCGCAGTTTGTTCGCCCTCATCTCATCGCAGCAGAAAGGAAAGCGGGCTGGTTCGGGTCGGGTCGGTTCGGTTCGGTTCTGTGTCTGAAATGTCTCACCGCTGGAAATGCAGCTCCACGTTTGTTTGTTGCTCCTTTTCTTTCCAACAGGTAGGAACCGCAGCTAGAGTCGATACTAATGCGAATCTGCAGCATTAGAACGTTTTAGACTGAAACGGCAAGAATATACATAGCAATTTGTTACTATGAAGAATTTGTTCATTTTATTGATAGCCTAAATATATATTTATATATATTTTTTATTTCAGTCATTGTACTAATATCTGCTTAACAACGTAAGTGTAAAAATAACCAAAGGAAAGATGATACAAAATTATTTCAAATGTCTCTTTCCTGGTTTAAACGTGTTTTTTTGTTTGTTTGTTTGTTTTTTTAACACCTCTAGTAATATCGTCAAGGACGTGAGTAAAGCTGAAGGGTGAGGGGTGGCTTAGCCCCCCAGGGTAGAAAGCCTGCTCAGTGAATTGGTTTTAATAGCTATTAACGGTATAGTCTGTCTACTGTTTTCCTTTCTCTGGATTCCCTCCTGCCTTTTTCTCCTAAATCGTTAGGATGTGACAAGTTAAATCAGACTTGTAAATGTATTGAGCGTATATGGCTGTGTAAGATTGCATTTAAAATTCTACAGAATGGGGCTCCTTTATTGAGGGAAGAAAACATGATTCAAAATATCTCTTTTTTTTTTTTTTCCTAATTCAAGAGTTTTAAACGGGGACAGTAAATTTGATTATTTGGGAAATTTTCATAAGACGTGTTGGCTAATGTTCATACATAATATGGGAAACCTTCATAGCTTGAAACTCAAATACTTATTATATTTACTCGTGAGGCGTCATCAGTTCATCCTGACTTTATCCATTTCACAAAAACCAAACCCGGTTCAGGAGGTGCAGCATGTCAAGCCAGATTTAAGTAATTCAGGTGAATGTGCATCAACTGATTTTTTTTTCTTCAGCAAATCAAGATATCGATCACAGATTCACTGATGCTATGCTAGATAAATTGCACACGCCATGCCTCACACCAAACAAACAGCATCTTTTATTGAAGGATTGTGAGGAATTGAAGCACATCATACTAAAGACAAACACTGATGCTACCATAGCAAACAATAGAAGCTTGATTAAATGCACAGTTAGTGCAGACAATTCATAGCCAATATCGTCATAATCATACCCGTCATCTGCGCAAATAAACAACCTAATAAATGAACAATGCAAGTCAATATAATAAGTTAATCTGACAGCTGATTAATTCCTGTTACCCTTTTTTTTTTTTTTGTTCCACATCTTATTGATATTTATACAGAACAAACATGACAGGTCAAGATTAAATAACATTTTGCAGTATCTGGGGAATATGTGGATAAAATGTTGACTACAATGTGCAAATGACTTACTAATAATTTAGAAGGTCCCTGCCTATATGGCCTTTAATAGTATAACCCAGTGGTTTAATGCACCTGGATCAAATGATGGCTCATTAGAGGCCTAGAGGAACATTGACTTGCTGAGGAGGTTGTTACCAGGGAGAGAAGTAAAACATGCAGGATGCCGGCCCCCAAGGACCCACTTTGGGTACCTCTGGAGTTGTGATGCTTTTTTGTTTTGAAGGGGCAATTTCTTGTTTAACTGGGCAAAGGCTTAACGCAATCAAAAGACAGAAGAGAAGAGAAGATATAATGGAGTTTTTAAAATGTATCTTATTAGCAACCCCCTGGACAGAGACAAAAGGATGTTTATGGTGTAAATAAATAAATATTTTAAATATTGTTTGATTTAAATTCTTAATTACTTTAATTATATTCCAAAACTAGGGTTCATTTATAATCTGAACTTTATTTTGAGTGAAGTTAAAATTAATTTGTAAAGTATGCTACAACTGATATGGCTTGACTTGATTACAATACCTTTGTTTTTTTAGCAGTCATTTTCCTAATCCACTCATTACTGCAGTGGTCTATTAAAGGCCTTTCTGTCAAACTAGAACAGAGGTCTTCAGAAACACAATAGAACAGTAACAGAGTCCACATGGATCATTTTAAAATGAATGAGATTTTCTAATATTACAATGTTAAAATAATAGCACTTGACTGAACCAAAAGAAAGTAGTGGTATTTTAATGCAGGGTGATTAAAAAGGAGACCAAAACAGACAGATATCAGAAATATATTGGTTTCTGATCAATTTGAGTGTCTCACAGACTCCAGGATTAACTAATCCTGGCTGTTAGTCTGGTCTGGAGCAGACTAGCAGCACAAGATAAATTGCCATGGAAACTTGGGTTAGCATTTTTGTGAAACCAAATTGAGGCTTAATTAAGCCAGGATATCTGGACAATCCCGGCTTAATATTCTATCCTGGTTTTGTGAAACACCTCTGATTGCTAAATCTTGGCTGTTTCTGGTAAACTGCCTAAGCCAGTGGTGCAAACAGTTTGACCTCAAGGGCTGGTTTCCTGCATGCTTTAGCTCTTTATTTGGTTGAGCACAGCTTGGACCTCTGCAGAACTGTGGTGAGGAGAGAGATATGCCATATTCAACCTTGTGTTTCCTGGGATTTTTCATATCTCGGTCTGAATAAAATCAAAACTAAGATGTACAAAAATGCTACAGATCATACACTTTTTTTTCTCTCACATTTTTGCTTTGGTCCTTATGACCATATCATCAATCAATTAAAAACTTGCATTGATTATGTCAACCTAAAAACTTGCTTCCATCCAAATGGATATTTATAGATATCGGAAGAAGGACTAAAGCTATTTCTTCTATCAGCCAAGAAGAAGTTCATGATTGTAGTTCTTTTATGTAAGACCATAAATTAGTTGGGGTTTTTTTCTCTTTTTTTCCTAAATAGTTACAAATGTTAGGTTTCCTCTCTAATTCATCTGGTTTGTTCCTTCTAGATAAAGCTGTGACATTGTTGGACCAACACTGTGGTGGAAATGTCACGTTGGACCAAGAACCTGGAGGCCACATCACTCTCCTTTTACCTGGGTTCTTTAACCACACCGGCAGCCTCAGCCCCATGAGCCAGCAGTCGGAGGAAAGCTTACCACTTTCAAATTGCACTTGGCTGTTGGGCATTCCTCTGAGGAAGAAGCTACTTCTACAGTTAAAATGGACAGAAAGTTATTGGAGGATCTCGCTGAGATGTGCTGAGGAAGATCAGATCCTACAGAGTCATGGGGAAACAGCATTGCTCTCAGACTGTGATGAAAGCAAAGCTGTCCTCAGTTGGACAGGGCCAAGAATTTCCTCAAATTCAATTTCTCTGACTTATTGTGGTGAGAAAACACATTCCTCATTTACAGTTTAACCACACTGCCTTTACTTATTTAGTTCATGTGAGCTTTATCTGATACTAATGAAGTTGGAGTCATGCTTTCTTATTTGCTCTAGTTGCATTAAATGTGTTTTTGTTGCAGTAGAGATGGAACGAGTTTATTCAGGCTTAATCTGGGTGTGTAACAAAAACATCCATTGAAAATGTTTTCACTTAATGTGTTTGTTGGAAAATTATCACACTTGCTGTGTTGTGTTGGGGGAATGTTGTGATTTTTAACTCTCCATCCTCACCCTCTCTGCTTTTCTGTGTTTTTCCTGGTCATCTAGTTCAGGAAGCTGAGAGGAATTCCTCAGAGGGCCAGTCAGTCCATCAACAGCAGCAGAACCCTACTGGTTGGTCGGTGACAGGAGCCACCAATAAAAGCATTGCCACAGCTGCTCAAAGGGTGGTGAAGGGTACAGCAGAGGGCAGAGGTCATGTCCATGAAGGGCAAATTTGTAGTTTTGGCACTCGCTCTGCATCTAGCACCTTCTCTCAGGACAAGGAGCTGCTGCAGCCGACCTCATCCCAGTGGGGACTCCCAGTTACTGGGAGAACTGATAGGGAAACTCTCCCTCTTCCTGAGGAAAAATGGAACAATGAAGCGGATACATCTGGAGCGACTCACCTCGCTGTCGCTCCCACCACTGCCATAACACGCCCATATTTTCAGCCTGCAGTCAGTACACACACCAAAACAGAAAATCCTACTGGCCTAACCCAAGAGCAAACTGAGACATCCTGGACAGACACGAAAGTCACTCTTTCCATTACCACAGATTTACAAAGATCTATGTCGGGACAGACGTTGAAGATGGAGGAGTTTGTTACACAGATGGATGAACTTACAGATATGCAGACAAACCAAAGTATTTCCAGTTCCAGTGTTTTTAATTCTTCTTTGCCTGGGATATTGACGTCTGGCAGCAATACCTCAATAAATCCACACAGTGGTGCTGTTGATCAAACTCCTGAGAATAAACAAGTTCACTCAGACGGATTTTACGTGGATTTCACCTCCATCACATCCTCAAAAACTGTAAAATCCTCCATCAAACAGCATGACTCAACCAGCACAGAGCCGTCTCTGTCATCATCATATTCTTCACAGAGCTCCAGTCGGGCTCCTTCATCCACCACCCACATGGCAGAGATTCCCACTGGTGTGGGCACTGTGGAGGCTGCTTTACCTCCTCAACACACAGCTCAGAGTGACTCATCTGAGTCTGACATTAGTTCTCGGAGAGCTGCTGTGAAGTCGACTGAAGGGCTGAACAATACGGATGGGTTTCATACAGTCACCCCTTCCACACAGAGTCAGACAAACTCTCCTGAAAACATGGAGAGACTCCCTCATTCCCTGCATCCCTCCCCCATCCCGACACAAACACCCGGAATAGACGCACAAACGTTGACAGAAGGAATGCAAAGAAGTGGGACTAATTTGTACATCACCACAAACATGATGCAAACTTTGTTTAACAAGGATGGATCTTTTTCTACAACTAGACCAGCACAGATAATCAAAATCCAGACTTCAACGGGTACAACTGTCAGACAAATGCATACACCATCATTTAGTGAAACTTTAAAATCACCCATGGATTCATCTACTCCTTCATATGAGCTCCAAAAACAAACTGGGCTTCCTGATGGTACGCAGGTGACATTTCCCTCTTTGATGACTGAATCCTCCATGGACACAAGCAGCATGAACCCCAAAACTACATCTGAATCCTCACAAACCTTTCGTCTGTTCCTGCCGTCTTCTACTACAGTCTCTCCAAACAAACACTTTACCCCTGAAAATACGCCTTCGCAGCCGGTGAAATCTGATAGTGGTGATGTGAAGGAGACCACGTCCTGGCAGTGGTCTCCAAGTGGCACGATGAAGCATAAACGTCCAGGTGGACCTACTCAGGCTTTTCATCCCAGCCAACAGAACCATTTTGGGGTCACATCCTCAGTGTTTACCCCTTCATTTAAGGGAAGTTCAACAAAAAGTCCCATCTACTATATTGTTCCAAACCAACCTGCTACTGTTAGAGGTGGGTGATGGTCAGTTCGCCTCTGTCATTTCATACCTTCTGAAGTTTTGGTCGTTTTTAACCAACTAACCAAACCTTTTCAGCATGATGTTGCTTCCTGACTTGTCAGTTTGTGTCTGCCAGGGGAATGTTTTGCTCCCAGTTTAACAAAGGATGCTTTCCAGTTGATTACTTTTAGCCTTATGACCTCAGTAAATATCTATTAGAAGAAGATCACAGTAATTTTTTATTTGAATAAGGGTCATAATTTTCCATATTTTATAAGCCAGTCGACCCAAGTCAGGGTGATGTCTAAAATCAATGTGAAAAGAGAGGCATATAAGGTTTTCTTAAAAAAAACCTAAATAATGCAATGAGATTTAAGCATTTTTGACAATTTTATTTACGCAATTCATGGAAAATATTTACAAGGAAAAATAGATTCTTGATAATTAAATCTGAAGTTGAAAGGGACAAAATCACTGTTCCAAGGGACGGAATGAAGGTGTGAACCAGCAAAGAGGTGGCATCAGAGTTCACTACTGCTTATAATTTATTGTATTAAACTAAATGTTGAGATTATGACATTTTTCTGTCTAGTGGAATCAGTCGAGCTGCTCCTGCAGATAGTTGTAGAAGAGTCTCGTTCCACTTCCACTGCTGGTCTGGAGGAAGACATGATGCCATGGGTGAGAAAGTGTACTCAGATGATGTAATGGGTTCAAATAAACACATTTAGATAACAAAGTGCCTGTCTGACTTTAGTTTTTGTCTGCTTCTGACCACCTCCTGCTTTCCATTTTTTCATTTTAGTTGGAGTCCTACCTGCAGAGAGCACCGGGCTTCTGTAAGCTGCTGGGAGTCTGGAGCAGGTGAGCTGATTTAGTTAAAGGTCATTTTTGGTTAATTTCCCCCCCAACAAAATTGTTGGGTTTTTTTGTTTGTTTTTTTAGAATAAAAATAGGCCTTTACAAAACTTTGAAGTTGAATTTTGGTCAAATACCAGTTAAAACTACTGGCTACAATGCAGCCTCTTACCCTGGCTCTGCAAGGATACACAACTTTCAGCCCTTAATAGAATGATGCAAGCAAATCCTCTAGAGCAGATTTACTATTACCATTCATTATGATGTGTGTTCAGCACTAACTAGCAAAAAATACCCATCTTACCTCGCCAAACTATATTTTTACTGTTTTCCACAGTATTCCCCCACATATAACCTAAAAAGACACCACCTTCCTGGTGCCTTGCCTCGAAGTTTTGTAATGCCTATTCCATACTTATGTCTTAATCATGCATGTTTGCGATTGGTTCAAGGGGTGGGTAGAAAGGATGGCATTGAAAGGAGATTTTTGTCTGGTGAACCATTATTGTGGTGTTGGTGTTGATGCCATGACCCCGGGTCACACGGCGGCTCACCATGCAGCTCATCCCAACCCAACACAACATTTGACTTTTTTTCCTTTCAACTGGGAAAAAAGGATTATGTTGGTATTTAAGTGGGTGAAGGTTGCATAGGCTGACATTTCTGTGTTTTACTTTTTCCCCAGTGGCCAGGCAGTGCAGAGCCTGGTTGTGTTTCAGACTAGTGAGGCTCTGCAGTGGCTCGGTGTAAGTGGAGCCACGTCACTGCTGGAGCGAACAGGACTAGCTCAGGCTGTTCACCAGGGGAAGATGTTCAGATCATGTAGGATCACCAACATCACAGTTGGAGGTGAGCAAACACATCACTGACTAGCACTCAGTGCAAGTTGTCTTGTCTTCCACATGTAGTTTCTCCACAGTCAAGACAAAAACAGCTCAGATAAGTTCATCCCTTAATTCCCTGAATGATTTCAGTGAGCTACTGTTGAACTTGTGAGTTCAGTTGAACCAGCATGATAAAACTCCCAATTCTTTCATGAAAAATCTGATTATTGCATCTGGTCTATAGAAGGCACTTCTTTCAAGTCATTAATACTGTGACCGGCAGGAAAAGATGTGATATGTCGCTAGTCGTCATCAGTGATGGCATAGTTACTTTGAAAAAGTAACTTTAATCAGATTACTGATTTTTCAAAAAGTAACTTAGTTAGATTACTGACTACTTGATTTGGAAAGTAACTAAGTTACATTAAAAGTAACTTTTTTAGTTACTTTCAGCAGCTGCTAACAACAACGCTCCACCACCTGTGAAAATGACATTGATCTTTGCCAATACTTAGCTGCAAGTTATTTTATGATAGTAACATCAACAATGTGTCTCCACTCATAAGGGTGAACTGAAGAGATGTTTTAATGGTTACAACAGTCCAAAAAAAAAAAAAAAAAGCGTTAGTGATTGGTGTGTGTTTTTGTGTTGTCCACTGTTGTCTGTAAAACTCTAAGAAGGATTTTAAAGCCCCCATTCCTCCCCCCAGCCTCCAAGTTGTGCTTTACGGCGTTGGTGTTAGAGCGCAGCGCACAGATCTCCTCCTGCAGCTCCACAACTCAGATGGCTGCACAGATTTGTGACGCTTATCTTACTATTAATAATTATAATGGTGTTTAGCTGCACAACTTTACGGACTTGTTCATTCGTGGCTGTTTTCACATTTATTGCTCTGTTCATTTTAGTCTCAGTGTTTGCAGTTTTCTGGAGCGCAACGCGAAGCTCGACGTCATTCACAGGTTATATATTAACTTGACATTAATAAAGACACAGCGGCACGGATCATCCAGAAAATGATGGACAGGGAGAGTCTGACTAAAACTACCTTAATAACAGACAAATTCTAGGATTTATTATGAGTCTCTGCTTATTTCCAGGCCCAAATGAGCAACTTCACGTTTAAAAGCGAGCCCAAAGAGACGCAACCCGCGACTCATTAAGTTAGCAAGCGACTTTAAAAAAAACAAACCAAATAACCAAACCAAATAATTGAACTTGGCAACAGAAATTCAAAATGGTTCCTGTTTTTCCATCAACAAAATGCGCATCTCCCTCCATTGTTTACATTTCTGTCGCATAGAGACGTCGGTCACTCAAGAAGACGAGTAGAGAAAATACAATTAAATAACAAAAGAAGGTAGTAACACAAGGTGATTTTGATGAGCAACTGTAGTCTGACTACTGGATTTGAAATAGCAACGCGTTAGATTACTGGTTACTGAAAAAAGTGGTCCGACATCAGTAACGCGTTACTGACAACACTAGTCGTCATTCAGAGAATGTGTCTGAACATGTTTTAATTTCCTGCCTCTCCTTCATCAGTTATGCTCTGGCTTAGTTTATGTTCCTGCTATTGTCATGCCAGACACATTTGTAAGATGCCTGAAGTATCAGTGAGGTGCTTTGTTGTTTCACTATGTCATGATGATGAATGTTGCTTAAGTATGCCTGTACTTTATGATTACCTTCCTCCTACCATCCTGCAAAACTTTCTGTTTGGACAATGTAACAAGGCAGCCTTTTGTGGTTGGATTTTACAGTGATGATGAAGAGTTGAGGCAGAGTCGGGTGGAAACAGCAGTGGTTTATTCTTCACATAGCATCAATAATCACTCATTTCACAAGTGAAACTGCAGCCTTAAATAGTCCCAGCTGTGACGGACCAAACCATCTTTAATTCACAGGGGAATCTCACTTCACCCATCTCCACCTATTTAAATAAAATACCTTTTACTAAGCACAAAACATTTCCACATACTTTTTATAAATATTTTGTGTTTTATCATTACACCATAATGAAACACCACAAAAACCCATAAACAATTCTCCCCCACACTTTTCAATGGCCTCTCCCAGAACCTATAAACCCCCAGGGCAGTATTTGTCCAAACACCCTGGAGAGGACACAGACAAGACAGGTGAGTCACTTCATATTAGCACTCCACACTTAACAGATTATGCACAAACATTTGCTCAGTTTTACCCACCAGTAGCTCATTGCTCTGACTAACAATTATCCTTCCTTCACAGGCAACCACCTCACTCATCAATGAGGAGCAGCTGTGCAGAGCCCAGAACAAAAGGCTACATGCTAATCATTAAAAATACTCAAATATTATTAAAACTTCTTGTGTGCAAATTATTCATGTGCAAATCTATGCTTAAAGTGCAGTGCTAAATAAAGTGCTTGTTAATAAAGTGCAAAAAGTGCTTTTAAAGTGCTATACAGTGACTTAAGTAAAAATAGTCCCAGTAATGAAGATCTCTTCATTACAGACATCTTAATTAAAATACCTTCAATAGAAAGTTTTATATATAGTTACTGATTAGTTCACTTTAGAGGCCCATGTGCAATTTGATAGATTTGGAAAAGTTTTGCTGTTGAGTGGCTAAATATTGTCAAGATCAGACATTTCATGCTGACAGACTCCAGCTGATGTTTGTTGAAACATCTTTTCAGTTCACCATTCAGGTTTCTGTAAGAGTGTTTGTATTTGGGGGGTGCCGTGGTGGCGTAGGGGTTAGCGCGACCCACATTTGGAGGCCCTGAGTCCTCGACGCAGCCGTTGCGGGTTCAACTCCTGGACCCGTCGACATTCACCACATGTCTTCCACACTCTCCTTACCCCATTCCTGTCAGCCTACTGTAAAAAAATAAGGGACACTAGAGCCTGCAAAAAGCCCCCTGGTAGGGGGGGGGAAGAAGAGTGTTTGTATTTATGCCCTTCGCCCGAACAGTTTTGTTTTTTCAGTTGATTTTGCATTTACGTCATATTTAAGTTGGGAGATCTCTTAAGTCTATCAACCTGGAATTCCAGCATGTTTGTTTACATGTTTGTTTACATACCAATACAATAGATGAAACCATCTCAGTCGTAATCAACAACCGCAATCATTTAGAACCTCTTAGTAAGTGTGACCTGAATCAGATTACAGGTGGAGGGAATTTCATTTCCCTTTGGGATTAATAAAGCTTTTTTGAATTTGAATTTGAGTTAAGTACACAACATGGGGTTTGTTTTGTGACTTCAATGAAGCATGCAAATCTGGACATTTGTCCCCAGCCTTTGTCTTTCAAACATGTTTTTTTTTCAGGCCTGCAGGGCGACGTGTGTAACTGGTTACTGCAGTGCCCATCTGGGTACAAATGTGTCCTCCAGCCCGGCACCACCAACTACAGCTGCTCCTCCGCCTGCCGCTATGACTACTGCCACCACCACGGCATCTGCACACACCATCCAGGGCAGCTTCCAGTCTGCCGGTAGCCACATCAACACAGTGACGCCTTCCGTCCACTTATCAGAAAATATCTCTGTGGTCTGAGTGAGGTTTTTTTTTCTTTAGTTGTCTTGTAGGGGATGACTTCTGGTACATGGGTCAGAGGTGTGACATGAGGATGACCAGAGCTCGGCTCGTAGGTGCCTGTCTCACCATCTTACTCATCATAGTGATGCTTATTGGCATTTTGGCTTGTTTGGCTGTGCGGCGCTACAGAACCATTCTGATCCAGGCAAAAGTGGACCAAACTCGCAGCAGGTACTCAGGCACCTATGATACTTCATTAATGATTTCTTATAATCTACACTAACATTAAAGGATTTTGCTGGGGAATTTTATTGGTTCATGTATGTTTAGAAATAGATTTAAAAATCCTTTTGTATGTTAAGAATTTTGCCAGTTAGCATAATACTAGCAGACAAAGCTTGTATTTTAAAATTAAATTCATGTCCTTTGAACTTTTTCTAAGGAAACCACAAGCTTTGATAAACTTTTACAGTCACATATGATTGAAGTGTAAGGAAAATTATGTAGTTTGTCTTTCCTACATTTTTCTTTCTTCAAGTAGTGATGTGTTGAACATTAGTAACAAGTGACATCATGAAGACCGAGGAACACAGCAGATGTGTCAGGGTGAAGCCTAAACTGTTTTATTTAAAACAAATTAATATATATATATATATATGTACTGTATATTGGGAGCATTGTGCCCAGACACAATTAAAGGAAAAGATGAAGACGGCTTCTAGTATGCCAAGATTAGACTAACTGCTTAGAAAAGAGTGGCAGCTGCATATAAATCCTGCTATTGAGATTAGCTAGATTTTAGTGTTCAGTTAATTCTCAAAGCCTAAAAGTCTTAGAGTTAATCCAGATAATTATTTGGATCTTGAGAAGATAAAATATTCTCAAAATATTTTATCTTTTGAGAAGATAAACTCTTCTCTTGATCCAGAGAAGATTTTGAGAATCAAGATTTAGCAACAGACATTTTAGCAACAAAATTGTATTTTAGTAGGTATTACTTTTTATAGATTCTGTGGATTAGGTCAGTTGTGCTCAAATACCCAACAAACATCAAGTAATGGCTCTGAACATGTAGCTTTTTTCAGACAAATTATCTGAAGGATAATAAAAACTGAAATGCCATAGCAGATTAAATGGTACCTAATTACTTTAGTCAGGGTTAGTCCTGCTCTACATCTAATCTGTATCTCAATCATTCTCTGACGGGTTTGGAAACCACTGCTTTTGATAGTATTTGAAACACCTTTCTAACCCCCAGCTCAGATTAATTTCCATATCTAATTACAGCCAAGATATTGCAATAATAATAATAATAGACCTGCACTTTTCAAAATGAAATTGGTGATTTTACTTAAATAATATCAACTCCCTGGTGTTTTTGTATCTTTAATCCTTAGACAAAGGACAAGTAAATCAATTTAATATATTCTCCCATTTTGTAAATGTATTTGAAGGAAAAACAACTCTTTGTTTAAAAATGTGTAGTAATGACCTTTAATGTTGTGATATTATAAAGATCTGGTTATTAAATGGTCAATAGATCAAAAAGAAAGCAGTTTAGAAATTAATGGAAAAAAACTGACTTGCAGATTCACACAAATTACACCATCCATAGTGTAATTTTACATTGTGACATCTGTTACTACTTATAGTTTATGTGTGCAGTTATCATAGGTTCAACCATTTCGATGAGCTGTCGGGTCGGTTCTGGCTGCGTTCGTGGGCCGGATCCGCAGATTCTCTGGACAACCCTGCCTTCATGCGGTCGGATGAATTACTGCATCTGCAGGCACTCGACCGGCCTTGCTGTTACCACGACGACACACTGTCCCTTCCTTCCACCTGCCCCAGTCATGGGATGCGTATCAACACAATTTACCCCCACAGGTAAACACACACACATTCAACATCATCCACTATCAACAAATAAGACATCCAGTTCCAGGTGGAGGATTACACTACATGGATGTGTGTGTTTTTAATGTGGGAGTAAATTCATAGTTTAAAAAGAAAGCACACATTAAACATGTCTAAAGTTTAGAATTTTTTTAAAATAGTTTTTGTATATCAGCAGGCAGAAATAGCCGCATATTTGATCATCCCACAAACATCTGTTTCCCATCCAGTTTGATGTGAGTGTGTGGGGTCAATGCCCTGTGAAAACGCTCAGCCGTTCCAAAGCTCACCACAGAAGTGACACAGATAGAGCTAGGATGGAGTCTGCTCAAAGCAAAAAGTTGCGTTCAAGTTAGAACATATAGAGATAGTTCTGATAATATAATCCGTTTTTTATTCAATATATTTATTTACATAAATATTGCATATATTGGTTACTAGCATTTATCAAATTTTAG
The DNA here is from genome assembly GCA_903066825.1 of Alfaro cultratus. NCBI lineage: Eukaryota > Metazoa > Chordata > Actinopteri > Cyprinodontiformes > Poeciliidae > Alfaro > Alfaro cultratus. The sequence goes on along the minus strand of CAEFZX010005969.1, from coordinate 1,005 downwards.
AAACATAAGAAAAAATTGGCACGATAGAAGGCTTTATTTTAAAATCGCTGAAATTAAGAAATCTTTATACTTTTAGGTAAGTTGGTATTTTTAAATTCTTCTTTTCATGGTTAAGTTTAAAGGACAATAACCCAAATATTCTGTGTCTTTATTACATTCCATATGGTTATACATTTCACCGGTTCTGAAAACCTAGTGTACTTCTGGAAGAAGAAGTTCTTCTTGGCTGAGGTTCATGTTGCTATTTGTCCAGACAAATTGCATATGCAATTTGTAATCCATGTGCTTATTGTCCTGAAACATGAATACTCAACACATTAGCATTCACATAAACTGTCTTTCATCTTTCCATAACTACTTATTCAAAGTGCTCATCAGCTGCCTGTTAACTTAAATCAATGTTGAGTGATTCAAGCAGATACTTGATGATACTGAAACTCTTATGTATCTGCCTTGAACATTTGTGGTTTTTCAGTTTTGTACCTTGACCTCAGATTGCACCAACCAGTTCTTGTGTTTGCCCTGCAGCTCCCAGTATGGTTGGAGGGGCAGTGGGATGAGCGTGGGGGATGGTGTGTTGGACTCGGGGAAGGCCAGTGACCTGTCTGTGTGTAGCTGGCCTGTGGAACCCATTCACTGGACTCCGTTCCCACTTCTGCAGCAGCTGGCATCCCACAGGAATCCTGCAGTGAGTGTCTGACTGTGGAAAGAGTTTGGTAGAGGAGAAGATCTGGTTTCATTATGTTTTTCCTGTTCTGTGAGGTCCGGATGTCACGGCCGCGGTCCTACTGCGAAGGCATGGAGCTGGTAGACATGGGAAAGAGTTGGACTGCTTGATGACCTGAGGAGCAAGAATATCTGTTTCTGTTTTTATGTTAAACCTTTGTTAATAAAAGATGTAAGGAAATAATATATGAATGTGTATTATTTTCCAAAAGAGAAAACATTTTATATACTTGGAGAATTACATAATGAAGCTATTAAAGGTTTATCTGAATGTTAGAA
>CAEFZX010005966.1:0-10827 GCA_903066825.1 Alfaro cultratus | reverse complement strand
ACACATCGGGACTCCACAAAGCATTGCCATCAGGAGCCCAGACTGTGCAGTAGCTACACATCTGATTAGTTTGGTAAAGTTCAAGATTATGGATCAAAGCCCATCTCAGTTTAATTAAAAATAAGCTAACATTGACGACTGAGCATCTTCTATTTCTAAAAGGTGGGCCCAATTGCAGTAACCTCAGCCAACCCAACAGGCGAGGCAGATACAACTCACCATAACCAGGTTTATGCTAAACTGGGGAACAAGGTAATAATCATGAGATAGTATTGAGAAGTTCAGCTGAAACAAATAAAAATGTTGTTCATTTAGTGAATATGTTTTGGGTTTTTTTGTTAAGGTTGAAGGAGTGTTGTGTGATGGACCCTCCCCAGAGAATATTGCATCTACTGTGGTTGACTGCACCAAGATTGAAACTGGACAAATTGGTTTCTTCAGAGTGGGCCTCATTCCAAAATCCAAGGTAAAACAAGCAAGGCCAATTTTTGCCCATTTTTCTATAAAAGCTTTTGAGTATTTTATTTGTGTTTCTGAATTTTGGTTTTGATGTTTTTAGGTCTTCCAGATTTTTGAGGAAGTTAAGAAGCGGCATAGTCAAGGGCAAATAAATCCTGCTTTTGAACATGATGTGGCTCCTCCAAGCACCCAAACTGAGGCGAGTTTGGGACGGGATGAAACATCAGAATCAGGAAGAGAAACTGAAAACTCTGCTTTCTCCACAACACATGAGCAAAGCACAGACCTCAATAGCGACTCCTAGTATCTGTTTTTGGAGATTTGTGTTGCTTTCTAAAATATGTACTCTTGTCTAATAAATAAATAAATATAGAATATATAGATATGTAATAAATATCAGATGCAATAAATTTCAGAACTTACATTCATGTAGTAAATTTACATTTTGTTTTATCAGAGAGCAACATTTCATGTATATCATATTAGAAAACAAAACTTTGAATGTTAATATTTACTTTTTCTGATGTGCAGAGGTCGCATTAACAGAATATTTTCCATATTTTACCGGTTATTTTTGTAAACGACTGGAAAATTTGAAGCCCGTCGGTCATTTGACAGGTTATAATTAACACCCCTGATTGGGGCACATGGGCAGACATTATAGACTTTAAGCAAAGATTTAATCGCAGAGGCAACTAAAGTCAATCAGTAAAAAATCCTTTCTGAAATCCTTAAAGAATTTATTATAAGTTATTGGGGCCAGAGTCAGTGGTTTTTGTCACAGAGAAAAATGTACCATAGATGCATTCATCTGCTTTATGTGTGTTGAGATCTGGATTCACGGTTCAACTAGGTGAATATTAACTAAACCGCACCAAAATGTGGCTAAATAGCATAATTTGACGGGTAAAAATAGTACATGACCGATTTTCTTTTAATGTTGTCGCTCAAAATGAGGGAGAACAAAAAAGTCTAGCGCGACCTCTGCTGCTGTGTCATCTTTCTATATTCTCTTTGTGGCTGGATAAGAATAACAATATTTGAAATGACATATGTGCACTATGTGTATTTAAAGAATATTACAAAAGATATCACCTTTACATAAACACAATCTAATCTATGAAGTAGATTGTTTGCATTAAAATATTTCAAACCACGGTGCCTGTTGTTCCATAAAAGTAAATGCTGCAAAACATAAGCAGATTGTGTAACAAGTAGAACAGTGGAATCCAAGATACTTTCAGAGTTTACTTTTGTCGCTGATAGGAAGGGAAAATGCAATTTTTATATATATATATATATATTTATATATATATATATATATATATATATATTTGCCTTTTTGATAATGTTTTCAATACCATACACATTTATTAAATATGATATGAGGTTGTGTTGTGACACTTTGAGATGATTAGTTCTTTATATATTTGGTCACCAGTATTCACAGGGTTTAGGACACACAGTCCACATATAGGTAAAATCCATAAATACATGAGACCTCTAATATAAACACACAATTGCCTCTTTTAGTAGTTCAAACACCAAATATTCCTGAAAATGCATTACAGTGTTTCTTGATTGCTTTCATGCAGCTGTCAACTCAAACACACAGCCGTAAGCAACAGCACTTGTAGTCAAAATGACACATTTCGTTTGCAAAACACTAATGGTGCAAAAACATCAAAAATATGGGAAAAAAGCAAATATTGCCCTCAAACAACACAACTTGCAACCAAGTGTATAAGCTGTTCCCCTCAGTTATTACATAATGGACAACAAAAGACAGCACTCAGTGTACCATTTCTTATCATTGTAGTCTATTAGATTGCTTTCATTCCAGTCCCATAGACTGTCAAATTTTCCGTCTCGCAAAATATTGGATCCAGAATCAGAAATAATTCTCAGTTGATTTGACCTGCTTAAAGGAACTGGGATCCACTAGGTTGTCACCATCACTGTCATAACTTTGCGATCGTGAGCTGAGGCACACCAGCTATGTAAGACTGAATGGTTCCACAGAAAACCGTCCTCTTCAAACTTTAGATTTTGGAGCGGCGTAGTCAAAGTTCAGATAAAATCTAATTACAATGTCATGGCATATAATTAATTAAGAGGTCCCTACACAAAAAACCCTCCAGGGTGATAAAATTAAAATAATTATAAGAAAAGGTCAAAATTATTCTACACGGATGTAAATAGTCATTTCCTGTGCCTTGTGAAAAGTGCAAACACAGAAACAAAGTCAAAACCCAAGATTATGACATACACATGTTATCTTTGATATTTAAATTTATTTGAGAGAAATATATCAAGGACTACAACTGATTAATTAATTAGCTGTTATATATCAGTTCCATGATGCTGAGTCAACTTGGGTCAGTACATTTACTTTTTCTACTTTATACTGGCCATAAGTTATTATACAGAGAAACCTGTAATAGAGTTACAGAATATCTGCAAAATGTGCATGCAGGTAAATTTTTTATGTTGAGCCGTGTTGAGGATGACACCAATAATGTCAAGTTAAAGAAACAAACTGGTAAAGTTACAAATCATGTTCTTTAAACCCTGTGGCCTGCGACAGACTGGTGACCTGTCCAGGGTGACCCCGCCTCTCACCCGGAACGCAGCTGGAGCTAGGCACCAGCAACTCCCGACCCCATTAGGGACAAGGGTGCACAGAAAATGGATGGATGGATGGATAAACCCTGTGGGTGTAGAAATCCATTCACATCTGTTGTTCAAATACTCCTTCTTGGAAACTGTGATGTGATGTTCAAATATTTCCTTAATCCAGTGCGATGAAACATCTTGGCAGAAGTTTCTGTGACATTGTTTCCATTCATCCTTGGCTTCTCAGAAGCATTTTGGGCTTTGTTACCTCATGCATAAAATTTTGATCCAGAAATATTTGGGCATGGTTAAAAAAACACAAAAAGAGTAAAGAGTATTTCGTTAAAGCATAGGTTTGCTAAAATTACACAAATAATAATAACACTGAGTGAATGATCTAGTCAGATCAATGACTGTCTTCCTTAAACTCTACGGATGTAATAAACTCTGTCATGCCCTCATGATTAAACACTGATTCTCTGAAATCCCCTTTACTAATTAAATCTCTTGTTCCTGGTGATGAACCTTGTACAGGTTTCGGTAACTGTTTACACAGCTTATATGATTGTCACAAGTTTTTGTCTCTTTGTCCATCATTTACGAAGCAAAGTTCCAAGGATATTTGTTCAACGTGTCATCCACACTGACATAACATGTACATCACATTTTGATTTGGTCATTTCCTTAGTGTGGTAAGATATTTCCCTTACTTGTTGTGTGAGTTGATGTCAAACAATGAAGTTGGATTATTTTAGTACAATAGAGTCATTGTCCACATTGGCATAGAGTCAATGCCAATAAACTCACATTTTTCTAGAAAAACTTGAGTTTTCTAGAAACTCATGTTTATAGAAATGTGAGTTAATTCAGTTCTTAAAACAGAATAGAAGTAATTCAGAATAAAACCAAGGTAAGGATCTAAAATTTCTTAATTGTGGTACCTGAATGAAAAATGAACATCCAAATTGTATCCATGAGAAAAGATAAATTGGAGATGAAATTATCAATTGTCTATTTTCATTACGTTTGGTATCTATTCCTTATAGATCTACCTTATTTTGCATATATTCTGTTTAGATCCATTATAGATCCATTAAAATCACCAAAACTGGCATAAGAAAATGAGGCTGAATTGCATATATCACATTTTAACCTGATTTGCTTTGTCTGAAACTCCACATGACACTGATGGAGGCCTCAGCAGTCACGTAGATCAATAATTACATGACAAAAAGACAAGTTAGTCTGAAGACAAGACTGAAGCGTCATGTTTCTAATCAAGTGGTCAACACAACACATGAGCATCACAGGGGACTGTAGTCTTGCCATTACTTTTCACTCTGTACACCTCTTACTTCCAACACAGGTCTGAGTCTTGTCATCTGCAGAAATACTCAGATTGCTTTCTAATCTTCAAACAAGAAGTTGAGTACAGAGAGCTGGTGGACCACTTAATGTCATGGCGTGGAAACAATCATCTCATCTTGAATGTAAAAAAAAAAAGAGATAATTGTAGATTTCTATTGAAATAGGGTTAAGGCAAACCTTATTTCCATCATAGGAAGAGAAGTGAAAGTGGAAAGGATGAAACAGAAGGACACTTCATAAAATCAAGAAAATTGTGAAAAACTCTGAGCATCCTCTTCATAACATTGTCATACAAAAAATAGTTTTTAGTCAGAGGCTACTTCAGATTTACTGTAATACAGTATTAAATCAAAGACATCTCTAGGCAATCTTTAGCGTTGATTTAAAGGAACTGAGTGTTTTGGCTGTTTTGCTGTTTTCAGGAAGTTTCTTTAGTTTTGGTTGTGGAGATGAAGCGTAGACTTGAACAAGAAGACCTGGGCAGTCTGAAAGTTTAATACAGCAATAACAGGTCTGTAAAGTATTTTGGTTCTAAGCATTTCAGTGATTTATAATCAGCCATCAGCGTGTACAGGAGCTATTTGAAGAACCTTTGATAATATGAGTTACAACAACATTTAATTTCCCTTTGAGATCAATAAAATATTTCTTAATTTGATTGAACTGAATTAAACAATTTAATTTCTGCTAAATACCTGAGCTTTAGTTCTTGACAGTAAACATCTGTTAGCATTAGTTTTCTTTCTCACATAACATTTTGCAGTAATTTTACCAATGTGTGAGTCACAGTCAGGATCATAAATGAACAGTGAGTTTCCTGTAAAGCTTCTCAAAAAGCTTGACAGAATCATTAACAGCAAAGATTGATGTTGCTTTGTCTAACAGGGGAAAAAATAGAAACATTTCCTTGTGATATTTGCATAGTAAAAATAGATCTGGCCCACGCCCAGAGCCCTGGGGAACTCCAGCACTAACTCTGGTAGACTCTAATTTCCCATTGTGAACGTGAACAACCAGTACCTATTGGAAAGCAAAGTCCAAAAGTTTAAAACAGCTCCTTTTGTCACTCTCCAAGGTCTGACAAAATGGACTATATTGATGGTAGACAGTGATTTTGATCCAATCAAGCTGCTGATGGGTAGAGACTATCCCTGCTGAGAGAGTTTATGGACGATATTATCAGCTTCTTTTAGGCTTCATCAAGGCAACTGAAAATGCAGGATGAGCTGACGCAGTGGCCTTGAATGATGATCAGGTCATCAAAATTATGGAGTATCAGAAGAGGAATCAGAAACAATAGCACTATCTTCATTGTGGGGGAAAGAAAATCCCACAATTTTCTTAGCAACCACCAAGCCTGGGGAGGCAATACATAGTAAAGCTTTTGGACAAATAGACGGGGAGAACTTCAGTAAATGAACTGTCAGAAAGCTTGGTAAAGATTGACTAGAGCCAACTTTTAGGGAAATTCTAAGTCTAGTACTGCCAATTTACACTTTGCAAGAAGGCTGATGGGGCCACTGATAATGAGTGATATGCTGTCATCTACTACTAGAAAAATGAATGAAAAAAAACAATTGGGTCTTTCACTGTGCCTTTCTGAAACAGGCCTCTTTGGATACACCCTGCAGCTGCCACTTCAATCCATCCTTTTGGCCTTCAACATGTGGAGCGCCCAATCTAAGGTCAACCAAGCCATCCATCATCTGGAACATCTATAAAACTCCAAACAGGAAGAGCTGATGGAAGAAAAGTGATACAAGTTCAAGGTCATGTGGCAGGACGGACAAAAAACCAAATCTGAGAAGGACTTGTTAACTGGAACACTGGTTGGGCCAGGGGTGAGCAACTCCAGGCCTCGAGGGCCGGCCTCCTACAACTTTTAGATGTGTCTCTGTACTTCAACACACCTGAGTCAAATAATGAGGTCATTAGCAGGACTCTGGAGAACTTGACTGCACTTAGGAGGTGATTTAGCTATTAGATTCAAGTGTGTTGAACCAGGGAGACATCCAAGAGTTGCAGGACACCGGCCCTCTAGGACCAGGATTGCCCACTCCTGGGTTGGGCAGACTTTTAGAACATCCTGCAGACAGCACTCAGCTTCTTCATCTGCTTTACAGGTGACAAGCTTCCTTGTCAAATGAGCCTTCAACTGTGGTTCAGGACTGAAGAATGGTGCAAGTTGCTCCATCCCTCTGCCCTGACACAATGACGAAATTCATGCTTCTCATTGATCTTACAATAGAAGCAGATGATCGGATTGAGCCGGCTGGAAAACAACCATCTACCCAGTAGAAACTGGATGCCAGGGAGGTTTGACCAGCTGCAATGCCTAGCAGGTGAGTTCAACTTTTTATACAGACTTGATATGTAAAAGGTTCCAGATATTTTCACAACCTTTAAAATACAACATCATCATGTTTCATTGTGTGGTTTATGAATAATTAAATAATCTACCTAAAAATCTAATTTGAATATATTTTCTTTATCACTGAATAGTAATTACACATTCAAAAAGACTTATGGGAGGGGGGGTAAAAAGAACCTAGAAATTCAGTCAAAATGTAACTTTATCAATCAAAATGGATTGAAAAAGTACAAGCATTTACTGACTATAAATACTAAGTACTAAAATAAACTAACACAATTAGAAGAACAAAAAGTGAAGAACAACTTCTAATGATAAAAGATAAAAAATGGAGTTGAAAGTAAGGAAGTGATGTTGAACCATACAGCAACAACAGAACTATAGTGCTTTTGTTGAATCATTTCTTCCAAGTGAGTAATCCTAAACCTTTGCTTTTGGTTTCTTTTATGTTTGTCATACTCTTTTTGTGCTTGAAAAGCTAATCTAAGTTACATTTAATCTCTGACATGACACATAGTACAGCCAAAAATAAAATGACATATTTTCTTTCATGTGCTTGTTGAGTATGGTTTGAGTAAATTAGTAATATTTCTAGTTGTTTTGAAACTGCTCGATGCACTTTTTAACATCCAATCAACATTTTTAAGTGTAACTTATTGATAGACAATTAAAACCCAAAAACATGTATATAGCACACATACAAATTATTAAATATAATTTGCAGTACAGTGTGTCTGTTTTTAGACACTTGAAGTACAGACATCTGATCATCTGATTTGGATAGTGAATAGATGGTATTTTTACAATCACAAGACCTTACAAGGAACAAAAAATTAAAACAGTGACTAAGCTAAACTCCCGGTTCATGCTGACTTGAGTGCTGTCTGAAGTTGATCAACTGAAAGATATGTCAAAAGAGTATTTCTGGAATTCAGATGGTAAGTGATTCAAAGGGAAATAATGGTAAAAAATAACAAAGAGACAACTTGTTCTTTTGTCATGACCTGTGATCAGGAAGAAAAGATCAAACACTTAAGAGCATTTCGGGGAAATGATGGTTTAAAGGGACAACAAACAAACGCCCAGTGGTTTTTTTTAAGTATGTCACATAATCTGCCTTGTGTGAGCAGTTATCTTACTTTTAAATAACGTTCAAGAACATACACTTCCTGACAACTATGATATGCAAATGATCCGATCATTACCAAATTCAAAACTAATTTAAATCTAACTACAAGTGACTGAAATCAGGCAAGCCAATTACTCACTTAGTGAAGTTGAAGCCATGTTGGAAATGTTCTAAAAAAAAACAGCTTAAAAAATAAAGAGGACAAAGATAGTCTTCATTCTACTTAGGATGAGAAGTAAAAGACAAAATCTGACTTCAAGTTTTCTTGCAGTCATTTGATTATTTCACACTGTGTGATTTGTCAGAAAATTCATGTTCTTTTTAAAACTGTAGTTTTGCTTAAATCTAAAAGTTACAGGTTAGTCATGCATTAACATTTGCAACCCCACCAGCTGATCAGTTGTTTTAAAGGTTTTACAAAAGATTTCTGCATTACTACAGCAATGTGTGTCCTATTTCTAGGTTTTGCCTGGGTGAAGCGCCACGAAAACAACAAGCCCTGTGGAACTCTATTTAACGCTGATACATGCTAAAGACACACAAAGCTGAACAAGTTGAAAAACATTATAAACATTTTCTGTAACACTTTATTTGACGGGTTGTGAATAAGACTGTCATGACACCGTCATGAACATGAGTAAGTCTTCATGGATATGTATGACTGTTGTCATAAAGTGTCATTCGGTAAATCATGACACTTTTAATACAAAGTTGACATTATTCAAAATGTCTTCGTTATGACAACTTGCCATTAACCAAGAAATCATGATCAGACATAAATTTGTTATAAAAGTATTACGGATTAAACTTTAGATTTAATAAAATAAAGCTACCTGATTATTAAAGTGTAATCAGTAATCTAGACAGGTCTATTTCAGTGAATAAAAATCCAACATATAATTTGTCAAAACCAAAATTATGATCCAGAAACAATGGAATAAATGCCTGTGAATAAATGCCTGGTCATCCTAGTTTTCTTTGTTTTAACTTTTGGCATATTTATTTAATTTTAGCATTACCTCTTACAAAATTGGAACATTAAAGTTATTTTCTTTATTATCATCAAAGTATGTGATTTTTGTTTGATTCCACCTGAAGACAGGTTGATACTCTCAGGAATTGTCATCAATTTAAACACTTTAAGTGCATCGAATAATATTTGAATCAGTTACAATTTCATTCAACAAGTTTCTGTAAGTTTGTGAACACAAATAAACCAGGCAACTGCAATTAAGTAAAAAAAGAGGAAATAAATATTCTTTGTTAATATGTCTATATATTGTATTTTGACAGAAGAGGAAGTTAGGGCAGGTTGAGTTAGTGCAAATATGCATGTTGATCTTGGCACTCTGAGTGTTAGTTCTTCCTCACAGAGGCAGCCTGTGGAAAGAGACTGTCTTTGTGGTGACATGTTTTTTATAAATAGTGCTCTGTGGCAGCAACCTGATGATAAAAGTCTAAATTGTCTGTGTCCAGGATGTATGGGGTCACCACAGATTTTTATTGCCCTTTTCCTGACCCTAGAGATGTTTCAGTCCTGGATGGATGGAATGTCAGTCCTGAAGATCCTCTCTTCAGATCTAATTGTTTGTTGCAGTTCTGTTTTGTTGATGAGGCAAACCACAACACACAGTAATGGACAAACTCAAGACACACAAATAATGTAGAAGTTGACCAGGAGCTGCAGGAAGTCCATTCTTTGCTGGGCCTTTTTCTGAATAGTGTTTATGTGTGATGACCTTCTCAAGTTGAAAGAAAAGGTGGGTCATGTTGTTTAGGATAGTGAGGGGTTGGGGGGACAGCGTGACTGATTTATTGGTGTGAGTGGTCATATTAGCTCACACCAATTCTCTCATGGAGAGATAGGGGAACCATAAGGATTTCACTTCTGTGAACTACCTCTTTGGTGCTCCTATGGATTGATGACGCCTATCCAGCATGTGTATACTGCCATACCTGACTACTATATCTGACCTGGAGTAACTTTTCAGGCTGGAGAATTGGGGGGCTGTACCCTGCAATTCTTACTTTGCTTCTATGGTCTGGAGGTGGCTATTTCTGTGTTTCACATTGCTGAAACACAGGAAACACATTTTTTTTACTTTTACTTAAGTAAATTCTTGTACTAATATTTTTCTCTTCTACTGTAGTAAAGATGTGTTGAAGTAGTGCTGCTCTTACTGGACTTCATTTTTGGATACTCTCACCCTTCGATGTGTATGCATAAATGATTACTTTCTTGATCATGCCTTTACAGAAAAATCACCAGGATAAAATTTAGCATGCTACCAGTGGGGGCACAACGCACTACAAGAGTCAGGCAACTCGGGTCATGATGGTCATGGCACACAGAACTTATGTTAGTGGTCCCTTATTTTCATTTATGAAAGGTGGCAACCCTAGTATATTTGTTTTTTGGAGTTTTTTTAAGTACTTGTTTGCAAACAGGGCTGCACAGTGGAGCAGTTGGTAGCACTGTTGCCTTGCAGCAAGAAGGTCCTGAGTTCGACTCCCGGCCCGGGTTCTTTTTGCATGGAGTTTGCATGTTCTCCCTGTGCATGCGTGGGTTCTCTCCGTGTACTCTGGCTTCTTCCCACAGTCCAAAAACATGACTGTCAGGTTAATTGGTCTTTCTAAATTCTCCCTAGGTGTGAGTGTGTGTGTGCATGGTTGTTTGTCCTGTTTGTCTCTGTGTTGCCCTGCGACAGACTGGAGATCTGTCCAGGGTGTATCCTGCCTCTCGCTCGGAACGTAGCTGGAGATAGACACCAGCACCTCCCGACCCCACTAGGGACAAGGATGAACAGAAAGTGGATGGATGGATGGATGGATGGATGGATGGATGGATGGATGGATGGATGGATGGATGGATGGATGGATGGAT